>PYHW01010395.1:1402622-1420742 GCA_013186435.1 Turdus rufiventris | reverse complement strand
TGTTTCTTTGTAGCACTGTATTTCTATTTTAATTTCCCTAGTAAAGAACTGTTATTCCTAATTCCCATATTTTTGCCTGAAAGCCCCTCGATTTCAACATTATAATAATTTGGAGGGTGGGGGTTTACATTCTCCATTTCAAAGAGAAGCTCCTGCCTTTCTCAGCAGACACCTGTCCTCCAAACTGAAACAGCAACTTTTCATTCTTTGTCTATATATAAGCCGCACCTGATTATAAGCTGCACTTCGGGTTCAGACCAAAATTTTAGTCAAAAATGTTGCAGCTTATAATCGTGAAATTACTGTACTTTAAATTTTTGCATCAAAACAGATTTTTTTAACCCCAGCATGGAGTTGCTCAGGTGTCCTAGGGACACAGTAAGCTTCTTCCACAGCACATGCCCACGCTCATGAGTTCAAAAGTTGTGTCTGCCAGGGGCCTGCAGAATTTGGTTCTTGCCAGACCAGCTTTTATTTCCCTGCCAGACCCAGAAAATCTCAATTTGACTCTGGCTCTTCATCCCTCACGCTCATGGCATAACTGAGTATCTGCATTTGCTGAGCAAATGTCACCCCCAATTTGTGTCACTGCAGGAGGCAGAAGAGCTGGGGCTATTACGTGTTTATTGTATTAATGACCCTATTTCTAAACTAACAGCAAGACCAAGGGGTATTTTGCAGAAGCCTGTGCACTTTATACCAGACAACAAATCCTGATTCAGCCTGTTACATAAATTATTTATCACAACCACAGAAAGTTAGAGGAGGGGAAGGTTGGATTAGTCCAGACAAGGCAGTTGATGGAGGCTCAGTGAAAGCAAACCCACAGCAAGGAAGGCTCCTGATTTCAAAAGGGCAAAGCTCACAAGCTCAGCAGCACCAGAGCCTGGCTGCAAATGCCACCAGTGTGAGGACAATCAGGGCCTTCTCAGCCTGGAGAAGAGAAGGCTCCAGGGAAACCTCACTGTGACCTTTTTGTGTAATAAAGAGGGAAAGTGACTTTTTACAGGGGCAGATAATGATAGGACAAAGGGGGGTGGTTTTACACTAAAAGAGCAGAAATTTAGATTAGTTCTTCACTGTGAGGGTGGTGGGGCCCTGGCACAGGGTGCCCAGAGAAGCTGTGGCTGTCCCATGCCTGGAATTGTTCATGGCCATGCTGGATGGGGCTTGGAGCACCCTGGGATAGTGGAAGGTGTCCCTGCCCATGGCAGAGGGTTGGGATGAGATGAGCTTTAATGTCCCTTCCAACCCAAACCATTCTGTGTTTTTCTGATTCTGCAAGATCCAAGGTTAGAGCAGAGGTGGATGTTATTTCAGCTTTTATCACTGATGTGTGCTGGTGGCATGTGGCTGTCTCCATGTGTTGGATGTACCAAGGAGGACCAAGGTCCACAGCAGCAGCAGCAGCAAAATGGGAACCTCTTAAATGCCCAGGCATGACACAAAACCCTGAGAAAACCTGACCTGAGCCCAGAAAAATTAAAAACAAGCTAGGGAATGGGATCACAGTCTTCAAATACCTCCAGGAAGGAGCCAAGGGGCAGCCAGGGGAGGATAAATATCAGGCAGGGAAAATATTTATTTTAGCTAAAGAACCATATTGACACTTGAGCAAAATAGGATTATCTGTCCACAGATACATTTAATTAAAAGAAACTTCCCATGTATTCAAGCAGAAGAAAGCAGAGGTGAGAGGAAGGAAAAAGGGAAAGGGAAAAAAAAAAAAAAGAGGAAGACCATTTTCAATTTTAAATGGCATTTTTAAAAAGGAAATTTTTTAAGATGGCAACAGCAAGAGTAGGGGAAAGAGCTGATGTCCCATTCTTGCACCTCCTTAGGGGATGTGACTAATGTGGGTGGGTTAATTCATCTTTACTGTCCAGACTGTTGAATTTTTGGGTGGTTCCCAAGCCTGATTTTAGCTCAGGACAACGCACAGGCTGCCAGCCTGCTTGCAGGGCCCATCCAGGGAGCAGAGGGTAGGTGGGTGCTCCCTGCCCATAGGTCAATTTGGAGGTGCCACCTGTCCTGGAGGTTGGCAGACATCAGTGCATTCTCTTCCCATCGCTGCCAGTCCCTGCTCCACCATCTTCCTGCCACAGAAATTACGGCCAGGTGCAGGGGAAGGTCCTTAGGAAAGGAAGAAAAGGAGAAAAAACACCAAAGGAGGAGAAAATAGGGTTTTCACCACTTGTGGACAGCTGTGATTTTCAGGTATGAGTTCCCTGGCTCTGTGGAGTTTTGCTTTACAAAGCCAAATTGCTCCATGCCCAAATTTCATGTCTTTCTTGCATCAGTGTTATGGGCATCACTGCCATGTCTCTTGAGCAGGAGCATCCCTGCTCTGGGGAGACAGGACAGGCTGGGGAAAAAGGCAAGGAATGGTTTTCTCTGGAAGGGACAGGGACTGAAGATAGAGGACAGCCTGTTGTCTCAGCTCTGGAGCTGGGCCTTCTTCCTTGCCCTGAGATGGGAAAGAGGAAGGCAGAGCTAACCAGGGAGCCAGCATGAACATAGATTTATTCCCAGCACAAAAATCTCATTTAAAGAGCAAATTAATGAATGGAAAGCATGGCTTGGGAGCATTGCCTCCATCCTTCTCCTTTTGCTGGGGCTCATTACACCCCAAACCTTACCCATATGCTCCTTGAGTCAGGCTGGTATGGGAGCTGTTGGGGCACGACTTTTCTCTGAATTTCAGCCTGAATTTTTTTCTGATCAGTTTGCTAATGGGGAGTTTGATCTCTGTCCTTCGAGTTTCCCCACTTGCAGAATGACAGTAGCACTGCCAGCCTCAGTAGAAAGGCACATGGAATTTTGTTCACCAGGGAGAGTGGTAAGATAGCTTGCGATTCTTAAAATAAATTATCAGTAAGAGAAGAAGCCACAAAAAGCATTCATCAGCTGCTGAAGGACCCTGGAAGATCAATGGTTTAGTTAATATCACTCTTGCCAAGTATTAGCCTGGAAAGATCAGAGCTGCCAGAAGCAAAATCAGGCAGATGAACATCCTGCCCCAGTCCCAGCTTCCCGCTGAGCCTGCCAGGTCCTGGCAAAAGCTCCTGTGCCCAGAAATGTATTTTGAGACCAGCATACTTATAGATTATTCCCTTCAAATTAAAGCCAGGCAAAGTTAATCTCATCCATAGAGGGCAGAGAGCAGACAGGCGAAGCTGCTGCAGCAGCCAAGGAGCTCCCCTGAGGGGTTTGGAGCAGAAATGGGGGAGCAGCAGCAGAGACAGCAACATTGACTACAGGGGCTTGGGGCACGTTGCAACCACTGTGAGCTGCCAGAAACATCCATGGCTTCCACAATAGGCAGGTCCTTCATTATCCACCCAGCTCCCTCCACCCCAGAAAGTCAAGAGAATTAAATTAGAGTATCCCAGAAGAAACTATAAAGCTCATGGATGCTCACACAGAGAAGTAGCAGCTGAGTCCTACGTGGTGTGATAAACACCTCAGGGGTTGCCATCAGGCAGGTACTTAATGAGTACACAAATTATAGTTCTTCTTATTTCTCCTCCATCTTCCCATTTCCTAACAGTTGCCCTGGAAACTTCCCCCTTGAGGCATTTACGGGAGCAAAGTCCAAGAGGAGAAAAAACCAGCTGCAAACCCTTTGTGGTGTAAAGCTTGTGGCCAAGCCATGCCAGAGAAGGATTTTGGGGTGAGCTGTGCCTGTACCACCCTGCCTCCCTCCCACACACTGCACAGCTCAGCCCTGGGGCCCCAGTGATGGGCACAGACCTCAAATATCCCCACACCCCACAATACCCCCACATCCCACACCGAGCCCGCAGGACACCCTCAGCATCTCCCCACAAGTTGTTCACACAAAGGCTGCACAGACACCCCTCCTACACAGACACTGCTGCAATGCAGAGAATTGGCTGAAATACAGAGACAGAGGGGTGAATGGCCTCCCAGAAGACCCCAGGGTGCTTTTCTAACCGGGATATAAGCAGCCACAGCCAGAGGGCTGCAATTAATTCCCCGTTAGGATAAACTCCAGTTTGGCTAAGGTAGGAGGGAAGTGCCCAAGATGTCTTCTGCAGAGAGCACCTGCAATTCATGGAAGGGAAAAAAAAGGAAGAAAAGATAATTTAAAAATACAACCCAATGCTCATTTGCACTGGAGGAATTAAAAGGCCCTGATCAGCAGAGCCAGCCCATCCTGAGGATGCCAGGCCATGCTGGAGGCATCTCTGGAGGGTTTTGTCCCAGCAAACACTGTCACCCTTAAGGACAAATGTGATGTCCACACCTCATATCCCAGCTCCAGCAAGCGGGGCAGCAAACGTTTTATGCAACCCACACCAGAAATTTTGGTCTCTGCTCTGAAGCAAGATGCCCACAGCAGGCAGAGGAGGCTGTGCCCTCATCATGCTTCCTTGTGGCCTCTGATTTCACAGGCTCTGCCACCCCAGCACCCAAATCCCACCCCTCAAACACCGTGACTGAGCAAGGCCAGGCAAGGGGCAAACCCCACCTCTCATCTCACCTACAATGCGCTCCCAAGGACATTTTCAATGCAAATTTTGTATAAAATGCACTTTTATGCATATTACATATAAAGATCTTTACATTCACATCTTTACCTTTTTAGCCAAAGATTTCACCCATTTGAGCTGCACATCACAGTTTGTGCATTGCCCACGATGCCTTGAATAAGACAAATCTCTGCTCCTGTGGAGTTATGCCTCCAGGTCATGAACCCATTGATCCCACCTGCCTGGTTTATTTTCTTAAGGCTTAAGAGAGCTGGCTCCTAGGAAGGGTGGGGGCACGGGGCTTGTGGCTCCTCACACCACCCACGCTGCCAGGAAATACCCTGCCTGTAAATGGGGCTCAGCTGCTCTCAGATATTTTTCCTACACACCCCCAGAGCCAGAAGATATTTATATACTATACACCTATAAAAATATATAGCAATAATATATGAAAATATGTAAATATAGCAATAGCACAATATATTAAAATATTTATGTAGTATATCTAAATGTATAATGTATAGATAAATATATAGTAAATCAATATATTGTACACATGTATACATATGCATACAACAAAAAGTTGGAAATCTGAAATGACAGAGCCAGGGAAAAAGTCAATATCCAGGTGCAATCAAAGATAAGAACCATGCTGGAAGTGTGCACAGCAGAGAGCCAAGGATTGCCCAAGTCCTGGCCTGTTCCACCACCTGCCATCAAGATGAATTAAATGCATCCCAACAACCCAGGGACCAAACAGCTTCCTTGTGCCTCCTCAGCAGCTCCAGGCCAAGGCACCTCCACACCAACTTTGTGGTGTCTCTTCAGCTGGCTAAATCCTCTTCCCAGGACTGTTTTTCTTTTTGCTTTACCTTCAAAACCCATCAGAAAATGTGAGTGGCTGCCAGGACAGGGAGTGCAGCTGCAGGGTGGGGTTGGTGGTTCTCTGGGAGGGTGGCATGATGGCTGCAGTGCTTACAACCCATGTGTTTACCTGGGAGAGCCTGGACCACCTTTTCTGGACACTTTTTTTGTCTGGTGGACAATTTTTAACTTCCCAGCTGGACTTGCTCCCAGAACCTGCTAAGGATAATTTAAAGCCAACTATTGATTGAGCCCAGATGCATTCCTTCCCTCCCCTTACCAATTCTTGCCCAGGTGGATCAACCACCACTGGTCCCAAAACCTCTTGCCAACAGGCTGATACTGGGTTCCACCTCAGAACTGCAGGCACCAAGAGCTAAATGTTTCATTGCTACTGAGGGAAAACTCCACCTCAGAGCTCCCAATAAAGGCCCCTGCTATTTTTCACTGTATTTCATCTGTGTTGAAAAGTTTTAATTGTGTACCTATGTATAGTTCTGCAGCAGCAATTTCCAGTGCCAGCCAGAATGAAAACACAGCACCCTGGGTAACAGAAATCACTCTGAAGCCAAGTAAACAGAATGACAGTCTTATAAACCAGAAGCATTTGTCCCATTAAGGATTCGATTTGTAGACAGAGTAACAAGGGATGAGTTATTTGGAAGTGAAGACTTTAAGGACCATGGGTAATGTAACAGCAACAGAAACACTGTGACTGCAAGACCTTTGCTCAGGAGTGACTCAGCACAGCAGCTGCTTCCTGGAAAATTAATACTTCAGCTTTCCCAAAATGCCCACAAAGCCTTTGAGAGCTTGCAAAAACCAAGCCTGGAAGCCCCATCAGCCATCTGATCTGTCACTGCTATGGGCATTAGCATAGGTCCCCCACCCCAGTACAGGGTGGAGACCTGCAGGGAGCTCCAGCAGCGACTGTGGGGACTCAAGGCAGCGCTGCCAACAGAAAGCAATCACATTTTGGCCTCAAAGCTACCTCCTCACAACCCCCAAACTCCAAAATATCCCTTATCACCACGGGCACCCCAAGCACGCCCCTGCCCCAACCCGAGCAGAGGCATCCCCGAGCAGAGGCAGCTGTTAAGGAGGTTAACAGAGAATCGTGTCAAGTAACAAACACCTAGTTTATTAATAAATTAGTACACCAGAAGGCAATTTTTCAATTCATTCCCCTCTTCCCCCCCTCCCATCCCTTCCCCTGGGGCAGCTCATGCCACCCTCATACCATTATTGTTTCAAATTGAGCGTAGTACAGACTGTTCGTTATGGGAGCATAATAATTGCAAATATAATCAGACAGACTTCTTACGATGCAGCTTTTTGTCCCCCACACCCCCCCCGCCCCCGACCTCTTTTAATAAAAAGTGAAGTGTGATTTGAAGAGACTATTGAGACCACATAAGGTCTTTGGAGATCTTATCGGCCACGTCTGTATAAAAAACAAGAGACACGAGTGTAAAAGCATAGCTTGGTTTAAGTCTTACAGCACGAGGAGAGCGGCACCACCGGCGGCCTTCGCCTCCCCACGTCCAGCACCGGCTCCCTTCGGGGCCCCACCATTCCCACACGTGGCAAGGCATGATAACTCCTTACATTCGACTGGAGGCAAAGGACCTTTGCACTGCCTCCAAGGTTGGTGGGGCTTGACCCTTTTCCTTGTGGTTTAAGCGCTTCTGCTGTAGCGTATTAGGAGCGCGATGCGTTGTCCAGGTAAAAACCATACAATAAATAACCGTGCTAGTAAAATCTCAGCAATGGATATGAGCCAAACAAGAGTACATTTTTTTTAAAAAGTCAGCTCGGGTGGGAAGCTTAGCTGCGTTAAGAGACAGTAACCAGCAACAACCGGGGTGGGATTTTTGCGTGATTTTGCCATTTACTGCCCCGAGGCAAAGGAAGGTGGTGGGAGACGGTCACTCCGAGCGACAGCTTTGACAGCAGAAGGGGGTTACAGAGCAATCCCCAATTTGATGTTAGATTACACCAGATTCATGGTCTTTTAGCTCATTAACTGCTGTTTTGGATTTTTTGTTTGTTTTCTTTTTTTTTTAAAGTGCATCGGCTGATCTGATTGGAATGAGAACAGAGAGAAGAGAAGCTCGGGGAGGGGGCAGAGGGTGCAAAGACTTGGACTGAGCGATACAGTAACGGTGGGGGGGTGCAACGCTGGCAAACTGCACTCCCTCCAAAAAACCAAGGACACCTCAATGAAAATACTGGCCGTATATTCTACAACAAATCCCGCCTGTGTATTGTTGGTCATCTTAACAAGTGCCAAGCTAGCTCTAGCAGATATTCGGAGAGCGTGCGGTGACCCAGTGCCTACAGTAAATCGGGAAGGTGGCTATAGACAGAGTCCAGGAGGGTCTGGCTGGCTTCCTGGCTCTTGACTCCAGCGATCTCAAATAGCCTGTCCAGCTTGTCTTCGGCCTGCGGGATCTCCTCGATCACGTGGAGCTCCTCGGGGTTGAGGATGTGCAGCATGTCGTCAAAGATGGGCTGCAGGTCGCACGGGTCCAAGCGCACCTGGCGCAGGACGGTGTCCTTCTTTTCTGTAGGAGGAAAGGGGATTGTCAAGAAACTCCTCAAGAAATCTCTGCTAACCATGGCTTGTTCTCAGCCCACCCCCTGGTACCGCTATGGATTGTGACACAGCACAAGAAATGAGGGAAAAGGTGGAGGGTGACAAGTGATGGGGAGGGGAGAAGATGGAAAAGGCAGGGCTGCCAAGGCACCAGCCAGGATCCTGCAAGAGCAAACACAGCACTTGTAAATGCTGAATGGTCAATTTGGAAAAGTGAGGGCAGGAGGAGAGCCAAAAAAGCTGAATTCTGCTCTTTTAAATTGTTTTTGTTGGGTCAGCTTTATTTTCACACTCAAGTATAAATTTGGAAGATTGACTGAGCTCAGTGTTTCACCTTTGTCAGAAGTTAAAAGATGATTAAATGCAGCAAGTTAAATGCAGTAAATTAAAGCCCCCAAAACAAAGGGGGGCGACTAACGGTACTTTACATCTGCAGCAAAGAGGATCAAGAATGAAAAAAAAATTTAAATACCCAAAAAAAATCAGTCTGAAAATTACATTCTCTGGTTTCATCTCATGCAGAAATGGACAGGTCAACACAAGAGCCAAAAGTCAAGAGAAACATCCCCCCTCAAACACCCAGGGATGCTACAACTTCCTTGGCAGGACTTCAAAGAGTTAAAAACCTTTAAAGATGTTTTTTCTGCCTCAAATCTTTATCATCTTCGCTAACAGGATATTCTGGTCGGGAATGAGGATCTGATAAGCGTATCCTGGAGAACCAGTTTTCCCAGTTATTTACTTTAATGATATCGTGTGTTGGGCAGCTCTACCACGTGTGCTGACACCATGGGACATGCCGTGGTGTCCCTTCTGTCCTCCCACTGTGCCCTAGGCTGGTTTTGGTACCTTTGGTAATAAAAGAGCCTGTCCGGCTGAGCGCGGAGGAGCCGCTGGAGGTGGAGTCGCAGCGCAGGAGAGGCTCAGCTTCGTCGACAAAGAAGCATTTCTTCTCTGAAGGAGAGGGCTCCACGGTGAGCACGGCCGCCTCGGGGGGCTTGGGGCTGGGCGTGGGCGCGGGGCTCACCGGGCTGGGGCTCACCGGCAGCGCCAGCTTGTCACCTTCCAGCTGTGGGAGGAGGAAAGAGAGGGAAAATTAACTGGGGGGACATTATGCAATACCTGAACCCACCTGCACCTGGCTTCCAAAACATTCCAGCCCACTCTCAGCAAGGGGTGACCTGTTCTGCTGGCCCACAACAGGCACAGGAGATGACCCGAGGTGGACATCAGCACTGGCATTTGGCCCTTCAGGCAGGAGCAGTGACACAACCCATGTCCTTGGCACACCTGGTAGGAGCAACCACTGCACCAGGATGGCACGTGCAACCTTGGCAGAGCACTACAGCTTGGTTTTCCTTCTCACTCAGTTTATTAAAACCTAAAGCACAGCTCTTGGGGGCAAAAGAAAAACCTGCTCCACACTTGTTTGCTAGAAGCAAAGCACAGTCTGGCTCCACAGGTCCAACCAGTGCCAAGGCAGCAGGGCGAGGACTGTGAGATCCTTCAGTAAACTCCAGTGCAGCACATGTATCTGACCGGCTCTACTGACCAGCTCCACATCAAATCAATGATTTGTTTGCCCCATCTCACCCTTGCTCCTGTGAACATCCCATTAAAGCCTGATGGAAAAGTTCATCCCACTAGACTCCAAGATCAGAGCAAGGAAGGACAGGCAGGAGCTGGCACTGACCACAGTGTCACCCAAGTGCCTTTGCTTTTTCCTGTCCTGCTGTGAGCCCAGGGCAAAGGTTCAGCTCCACAGTTCTGAAGACATCAGGAGCAGCAAGCACTGCTGGGAAGCACTGCACTGGAAAGCAGCACCATTTGACAAGTGACAGGTGACAAGTGACAGGACAAGATGAAATGGCCTCAAGTTGTGCCAGGGGAGGTTTAGAATGGGTATGAGGAAAAATTTATTCACCAGAAGAGTGGCCAGGAATTATAATAGGCTGTCCAGGGAAGTGGTGAAATCATCATCCCCAGAGGCATTTAAAAATAGTGTTGATGTGGCAGCTGGGGACATGGCTTATTGGTGGACTTGGCAGTGTTGGGTTAAGAATTAGACTCTTAAATGTTATTTCCAACCTTAACAATTCTATGGTTCTATGAATTTGGGTGCTGGTGTGAACCTGCTTTCCAATTTGACTGAACTCTTCATGTTTCTTCTTGTAACTCCTTCCTACCTCCAAGACAGCAGCCAACACTATCTACCTCCCTCTGCCTCTCAACATCCCCTCAGGGTGCAAATTTCAAGCAGAGCATTTCTAGTTCCCAGTCCCTGCAGGGATGAGATGCCTGGGCCAGCATCCTGACATCCCTGGCTGGCAGCTTGGGCACTTCTGCAGGTCATCAGGTCCCTCTAAATAGATTATTTCAAGGACCATCCAATATTTAACCTTTTTCCAACCTTACATCCCTGCTTGACCTGCCAGGGAGAAGAACTGCAAGCCCCTGTCCTCATGCAATTTCCTCTCCCAACAGCATTTCACAATCCTGTTTTCTCCTACAGAGGGAAGACCAGGCTATTGTTACTAACAGGCTTTTGCCTACAACCCAGGGATAAAATGCAAAATTGGGATTAAAGGCTGTGGGAAAGGGTGCTGCTGAGCCACCTCCGCGCCGGCATGGATGTGCCTGAACATTCCTCATCCGTGTCGAGGAATTCGCCACCCACAAATCACATGTCTGCTGGGACGCCCATTAGTTCACATTAAATTAACATTGAAGCCTGTTCCTGGTAGAATAAAAGGGTTTTTTTTCTCCCCTCATTGAAAATAAACAGGGGAGGATTTGTTCTAGCTCAGCACATTATGCAATAAGCTTGTTAAAAATAAAAGTCCGCTTTAATTTTTAATTAAAAGAATCTGCCTTCTCTTCTGAAACTCCCTTTCCAGTACAGCCTATCATGGAGTATCAGCTATGGCCATTAAGGGGGAATATAAAGGGAAGGACCAGGACAGCAGCTGGCCACTTTCCAAACTGTAATATGGTCTGATATCCCCTTTAAAAATAACACTGACTTTAGGGTTAGTTTCCCCTTTGTGCAGCTCATCTACCTAATATCCAACCACAAACCCACCTACCAAATCCCCAAAAGGAGCCTGGTGACCAAACAACAACTGGCCAAGGGAGGGCAGGGAGCAGACAGCTGCCCAAGCTCAGTCTTCCCAGAACAAATTCATTTGGAGTTTAATTAAACAGCTGGTAAAACACGCTAGGAAAGACAAAATCACCCAGGGTTATTTGACTGTAGCGGTCCCGGGAGCCCAAAGCTTTCCAAATAGCTGAATGGTTGCAAGCTTGAGGCAAAGCAAACAGGATACTTGGATGTGTGTTAATGTTTAAACCACAGGAAGAAAGCAATGAGGGCTTTCAAAGACCAGGGAATGCAAAAGGTTGCTGTGAGGTGAAGCCTGTAGAAGAGGTGTAAAAACACACTATTCATAGCCTGTGACTCACTGCCTTGAAACCATCTTGGCCATCCCTATTTTTGTGAGTGAAACCAAGCTCTAGATTAGGAAAAAAAATTCACAAAAACCCACTTGCAACCCTTTTGCCTTTCCAGAGCCATGGGATTTCTCACCTTTACGTCCTCATTGCTGGGCTCCTGCGCTTGCCACTGGGGCTGCATCTGCACCTGCAAATGAGACAACACGGGACACTGTCAGATGCACAGTCCAGCATGGAAACCAAAGGCACTGCAGTTGCTATCAGAGGTGCTCTACCAGATATTTTTTTCATGTTTTTTCTTTTTTTTGAGCACTGCACCAAGAGCTTTTCAATGCCAAAAAAATTAATAGAAAAATCCTAAAAGCTCCTGTGTACTTGCAGCCCTTTAGACTGCAGTTCAAGCACCAGCATCCTCTTGGATCCTAATGCAGCTGGAAGGGTGCTCTAAGCAGCTCAGGGTGTCTGAAGACCCTTCCTAAAAGGAAGAAAAGGGGACAGAAGGGGACAGGAGCAGGAGAAGACATAGGCTTGGCTTTATTTTCTTTCACAGCTGCTCTCACCAGCTCTGTTTGAATGGGTTGGTCCCATTTGCTGCCTCCGTTTCACAGTACTGCAATAAAAGCTTAGCTCAGAAAACTGCAGCTGCTGTGCTAATATTAGGAAGGAGCAGCAGTGGGCACTAAAAAACAACCTTCCCTCAGGCGATGCTTCCCAGCAATTCCTCCTGCCGCAAGCAGGCGGGAACAAAAGTGGGTGGCAGGCTGGCTGTGAGGGTGACAGAGCACCCTCTGGGATGTGGGGGGGATAAATTTAGCACTGAGGCAGCCACTTCCCAGATTCCCTGCCAGGAGATGACACCCGACTGACACCAGTCCTTATTGCCAGGTCTGTTGCGCCTCCGTAGGGAACGTGGCAGGAAAAACCCCGGCACGTGGAGCAGGGTGGGCACAGGTGATGCTGCAGGCAGAGTGGTGCTGCTGTGGAATGCTCCTACTGCAGACCCCACAGGATAGAGGAGATCCCTGTGGATCAGCAGCTTCATGGTGCACAGGGTGTTTGGGGATCCAGCCTGAGGCAGGCAGACCCTGGCTGGACCACGAGATCTCAGAGGTGTCAGAGAAGGGCACTGATGGTGTGTGGTGCTGCAGAGCAGGAGCCATGTCCCCTGCCAGCAGGGGAATATCATGAGGGTGCTGGGGTGGAAAAGACCAAATTTCCTCTCTGTGCCCTTCACCTCACCCATGTGGTTTCAGGAGAATGCTGGACCCATCTCTGTGGTGCCTCTTCCCTCAATAAAGGCAGCCCTGGGGAAGAGCTGCTCAAGTCAAGCCTCACATAACTCAGGACGGGCAATGCTGGGTCTGGGGAGGGTTTAGATGCCACAACCAAAACTGCAGCCACCCACGGAGGAAACAGCTCTTCCCCATCAGCCCTGCCCTGGCTGTCTGTGGGCCGAGTGCTTCTCAAGCAGGTGATGTCTCCAGCAGAGCCTCTGGTGGCTTCTCCTTCCTGTGGATTTGCCCACTCACTTTTTCAACTCAAACCATAATGAAGAGATGATGAAACCCTGATGAAGAGGTTCCAAACTCAATTACAGGCCGAGTTAGTTGATACTGAGTTTGGCTAGCAGAAGAAACCATCTTCTAGTTTCCTCTTATGCTCCCAAACCCATTACACTGCAAACAGAAACCCCAGGAGATGTGGCCACCACAGCAAGGAAACCTCAATATCACTGCATACATGAAGTTTATATTTTTGTGTTTATGTTATTTCTTTTTGCATTACTTTATGAATTATTACATTTTGTTTATTGCACATTCTCCAGCACAGTTCAAACCCAGCCACAGTTTGCTGAAAATCAAGTCATGGCTTAGAGCAAACCTGGAGCAATGCCCGCTCCAGCAAAACCCAGCCAGCCCTACACCTTCCCCAGGGCTCTGGCCACTTCACCTTACAGCTTTGTGCCTCAAATAAAACCTGATGCAAGTCCAGAAGGCAATTTTATTCTTTTCCTGGCTGCCTGGGCACTTCCCAGCCCTCAGACCACAGGCCCCTCTGGCTGGGAAATCCATCCAGCTTTACTCTCACTCCACTGCCAGCACATGAACACATCACAAACTTAATTCCTAATTACTGGGCCCAGCCCAGTTCTGCACTGAAGAAGAGGAAGTGAAGGGTGGGAGCTGACAGGGGCAGAGTTTGAGGAACTGCTGCTCCAGGCTCTTTGACAACCCCCCTCGAGGCTGACTTGTGAAAGAGCAAGAAATGGGGCCACAAGGCACTGCCACAGCCACGTGCCTGGACATGGGGTTGCTTTCACATCCTCTTCTCCTCTGAAATACCCCAAAACCCCACAGCTTAACCTCACACCAGCTCCAGCCTTGACACATTTGCTGACTCATGGGATCGCGCACAGCATGAAATTAGCCACAAAACTAAACCTTGCTGGTCTTGGGGCTGCAGCCTTCCCCTCTCCACTTTCAACATCTCCCTTATTCATGGTTTGGGTTTGTTTTTCAGCTTTGCTGAGGCTGTGCTGCTGAATGTCCTGAGTGAGGCTGTTTGCTTCCCTTCCATCCAGCCCCTGAAATATTCCAGCCGAGGCCAACAGAGCCATAAATAAAACGATAAGAGCTTAAAGCACTGCTCACAGCAGGACACTCAGGGAGCCAATAAGGCCTGGCTGTGCCAGCTCCACCCTAGGCCAGCCCAGGTGAGCACAGAGCCCCTTGGTAGCTGCAAAATGCTGTTATGCACCACACCAGAAAAAACTCTCATTACCCAGTGGATACCGGTAAAAATCAGTTTTTCTGATTTTAACCCCAAAAATGGAGAATTTGATGGATTGGCAGGGAGAAACCTTTCCCTTCTTTCCCCCCCCCCCCACTCTTTCCCCTATTTTTGTTGTCAGCACCACTAATTTGGGATGTGCCTGTGCTTGCTAAGCAGTGCCCAGGCTTGCCACTGTCAGGCAAACCAGCCTCTGAGGGGATAGATTTTGCAAACCTCGAGTCCAACAAACATTCGTGGCCATGGCCAGGCTTTAACTGGGGCTCTGTGAGTTAAATGCACCCCTAAAAATCTTCCCACAGCTTCGGCACTCACTGTATTTTCTGGCTCAGCTGCAAAAAAACCCAAGTAAAATGATTCAGAGGGCTAATCTCGGTTTAACCTAAATTCATCCAGTGCCATGCAAAACCAGTATAATCTCCCACAGCTGAAAAAGCAGGCAAGTCTGCAGTGGAGCTGTTCTTTGCCTGAAGGAAAATATTCCTGCCTCATGCTGTAACACTCCAGAGACTCCCATTAATTCCCCTATTCCGATCAGAGGTTGTAAATATTTGGATTTCAGAGCACAAAAGGCTGGAGAGTGAACAAGAGCTACAGGAGAGAGCAGCTTTCCCTCCGTGGGTTTTACAAGTTGAATCCAGATAAAGGATTTAAGAGAAGGATGCAATAGTGGGTGGGATGAAATGTGTTTAGGGTACTGATTTGCCATCTGAGAACCACAGCATTCAGTAACAATTTTTACCATGACTTTGGGGGTGTCAGTGCTTTGTTACGACACAGGGATCATGCAGAGACATGGGGAAACTCTGTTTTGCACCCAGGGACGCTGGGCAGAGCCAAAGACATCCCAGCCATCCATGCCTCCATCCATCCTGGGCTCATGTAGGACACACCAGCACATGCTGGAGACTCACTGCTGGCTCAGGTCACCCTAAGGGCATCATGGTGTCACTTGGAGTCACAAAAGAGTTTGTGTTGGAAGGGATCTTAAAGCTCATCTTGTTCCAACACCCTGTCAGGTTGGCAGGGAGGGACATCTTCCTCTAGACCAGGCTTTCCAAGCCCTGTCCAACCTGGCCTTGAACATTTACAGGGATGGGACATCTACAACCTCTTTGGGCAACTGAGCCACAGGGAGGATGCATGCATTTGCATTGCTTATAAGAGTCCTCACTCCTCTGCAGCACCAAAAACTCTTTTTACTATTTTTTGCTGTTTTGGGAGGTTTTTTTGCAAGACTCCTTCTGCAGGGCTGAAGAACGCAGCATCCAATCTTGCCACCAACAGAGTGACCCACTCCTCTGGATCAAACCATTCTGGTGCAGAGAGAAACTGCCTTGATTTATCTGTGTTTGGATAGACAAATTATCCTGTGATTCTGTGATTCAGAATCAAACCTCAATTAGCTCTAATTAAAGGCTTTCCAACCAGCACATTAAAAAAAACCCCAAAGATTGAACTCCATGCCTGTTCCTGGCACTGAGCTCTTGGCTTCCTGGACTGCTGTGATGATGATGAGCCACCAGCGCAATTCTCCAGGGATTTGGTCTCCCATGCACAAACGGCTTCCCACATTCCCTGCAGGGCTGTTGTATCACCACCCACACCGACAGCACAGGAGCCAGCTCAGGGAGAGGAGGCAGACAGGTTCCAGCAGGCAGCACCTCACAGAAACACAATGTGCTGCTGTGCTGGATCTGTACCCTGGGGTGCTGTGACATCCCACACACAGCTCCTAAGCAGGGCAATCTCCAGGGCAGGACAATGGCCAGCTCCTAAGGTTGATCATGAGGGATGCTCATCTGAAAAAGCCCAATCAGATGAATAGGGGAAAAATGATGTGACAGCTTGGGTGAATTTGTTAAAAATCAACTCCTTTGCTGAAATAAGCCAAATTTCTCACGTGGACTCGAGCCACCTGCTCAAAAGATCAACAACCCAATTTTACTCCTTTCTAGAAAAACAAGTCAAACTTGGGGAACCACCCCAGGGTTCAGGTGTGCTGGACACTGGAAAAGACAATACACTGTTTTTTAAAACAGAGACACAGGAAAGCTGTTTGGGAGGTCCAGGAGCCTTGAATACAGTTATCCTTGAGATTTGGGTTCGCTCAATCTCTGGAACATCTGCTTGCTGTATTTTCAGAATTATAGGCACAGCTTGTGGTTACTCCATCACTGGGAGTCCTTCACCCTGACAGGTTACCCCATACACCCTGCTCCTGGAGCCACCACCTGCATCCTGTTTGAGAAGCACAACCTGATGGTCTTGGCCAGAAGAGCCGGGGGCAATCAGCACTGCCCAGCCCAAGACTGTTAATTACATGTCGTGCTGAGGAATGTTTTATCCAACGTCCTTGCCCAGAGCTTTGGCACAATATTCAAGGCCAAAGCAGTAACTGCAAGGACACAGGTTACTATCTGCTCCAGGAGAGCAAGAGGGCAACATGTCCTTCTGGGACACTGCACATGCTGGAAACTTTAATTCACATGTGCAAAATGGCAATTTTCTTGGCCTCTCTTCTCTTCCTAAACATAGCTTTGTCTTGGGTTTTTTAATTTTATTTTTTCCATCAATGAGAAGGACACACGCTGCTTAGTTACCAGAAGCTGAAAGGAAAAAAGCAGCAACTGAGCGGAAGCAGGAGAGATCAGGCAGCTGGCAAAGCCAACCTGTCCAAGATCTGGGCAGGATGTTCAGTGCACGCTTGACTCAGGGTCTCTCTGAAACACAAGACCAGGGCTCCTGCCAACACATCCCAACTTCTGATTTCACACAATGGTCACAAAGGAACAAGGTGTTTCATACATTAACAAAGTCATTTATGTGACACAGTGAAGGCATCAAATGGAACAATTTTAGATATGCAACACAGTGAAGGGATCACTGTCCCTCCTATAGGGGGAAGTCTGTGACAGTCAAGGCAGGATTTGGGAATCCCCTGCCCTGACAAAAGCTCTGCTTCAGAAGCTCTATTATGAGTGAAGGTCCACCTTGCCACATCCCCACCAAGAGCCCAGGGAGGTCCGCAAGCACCCACCTGCTCCCCTTTGGGTCTGGGTCAGTGCTAAGGAAATGGGAAATGTTTCACCAAGCAGTTTAGGGGGAAGAGCCATGCCTCAACCACCCCCCATCTACAACTACATGTTGTCCCATTGGCTTCTACGTTCAGAAAAAGCCCCACTTTACAATCACCTTTACAAACACTTCGAGCGGACCACCAAGTTATCAGAGTCAAAAAATTGAATGAAATAAGGCAGCAGTAACCAAAACAAAACTGCAAAGGTGACTGCAGCATCTCCTGACGACTTACACCCAGCAGAGAATCTACTGCAGGATTTTCTGCAGCAATTTACTTATTCTCCCAAAATATGGGACAGTTTAAGGCCAGAGCTGCCAAAGACGAGCAACAATTTTGGAGGACGGCATGGCCTCCCTTGTGCCACCAGTCACTATCTTGGAGGAAGCACCACTTAGTGCTCAAGGGTACTTGGCCCTTCTCACAAATTTAAAGAGGGATGCCTTTTCCTCCATGTCCTTGGCATGAGGGCTCAGGTACCAGATCCTCCCGGTGATCCTCAAAGACATATGCAAAGCACATGGGACTCTAGAGCCCACCAAAACTTTGACTGGGATTTGAGCAAACATTGGCAAAGCCTTGCTCAAAAGCAATGCTCATCCTCAACACGGCCCCCAAGGAGCTCCATGAAGTGAGGGAACTACAGTAATTTCACGATTATAAGATGCACCTGATTATAAGCCATTATAAGCCGCATGTCCAGGTATCTGCAACTGTCTTGGGTTACAATACAGAGTGTGATAAAAGGTATCTATTCTATCACCATCTGTTGAGAGTGGGGGCAGTGATCCTTATCTCCACAGCAGATATTCTGCTAATGAGACATCCATTGAAACCAG
>PYHW01010395.1:1385325-1402201 GCA_013186435.1 Turdus rufiventris | reverse complement strand
AGCCCCTTGATTTCAAATTTATAATAATTTGGAGGGAGGGGGGTTTACATTCTCCATTTCAAAGAGAAGCTCCTGCCTTTCTCAGCGGACACCTGTCCTCCAAACTAAAACAGCAACTTTTTGTTCTTTGTCCATATATAAGGCGCACTTCGGGTTCAGACCAAAATTTTAGTCAAAATGGTGCGGCTTATAATTGTGAAATTACTGTACTTAGCCATGAGCTAAACTCAAGGCCACAGCTGTGTCCCGTGCCACCACGACCCACAGGGTGTGCCCTGCACCAAAGCCCAGCCCGGCATTACCGGCGTGGTGTCCTCCATGAGGCCGCGGATCTTCTCCACCACGTCGTTGCGGCGGTGCTGGCGGAGTGCGCTGATGAGCTGGGCCAGGCTGGCCTCAGGCCCGCGGATGGTCCAGTGCTGCAGGGCGGCGTAGGCGCGCTCGTGGTCGGCCGCGTAGCCGTTGGAGAACGCCGCCACCTCCCGCTCGCTGGCGTTGCACAGGAACTGGTAGATGTCCTTCCACTGGCTCCCCACCTGCGCCGCCACCAGCTTGAGGATGTCGATGCCTGCGGGGCAGAGAAGTCACAGGTGAGGTGGGGGGATGTGCAGACATCAGGTCTGGCAAAGCTTCTCTCATCCCCAAACAGAACAGCCACACTTTGTTTTTTTTGGGTAGGTCTTTGAGATTTTGTTGCATTACTGTTTTAACACCGTTTATGAGTTCAGGCTGCACCTATAACATGCTCAACGTTGCTATGCATGTAAAGGGTGATATACCCATCAGTTAATCCAACACGATCTAAAATCAATAACTGAACTGTAAAACCTCCTGCACTCTTCAGCACAGGAAGACCCTGGGTACTCAGCCACCACACAGCTGCAGGAACAGGGCAGAAGAGCACGTGCTCACCTACACGCCTGCCCTGCAGCCACTGCCTTGAGAGAGAGCTGGATTAAGAGGTGAGTCACCAGAGCACCTCTATAAAGATGATCATTTCCATAACAAGCACATAGAGCAGCTAGGATTGCATTCAGAGCCATTTCCAGTGCAGACAGATGGGATGACTCAGTCACGGGGTGGAGATGCTGTGCCAGGTGAGCACTGGGTGAATGGAAGATCTGGTAGGAAAAACTAGAGAGAAAAAAGGCAGAGATTCCCCCAGAAAAGCACTTCAGAGATTCTGGCTCAAGACAGTGAGGGTTTTCGCTGTAGATCAGGGAGCAATGCAAACAGCACACTTATCCTTGAGTCTACTACAGGTCAGGAGTTAAAGATTCAAATAAAGCCATATCTCTTCCAAAATAACTAATTAACCCCGTTTTATCAAGCTGAGCAACACCTTGTTTCAAACAGCAACATGAAGAGTCAGCATCTCTGAGCTGCAAGTAGAAACTCACTTCTTCCACAGAGATAACCACACCTCAGGTTTCCTCCTGAGCCAGTGTGCCCCCCTGGCTAGAGAGAGCACTTCTCTTTCCCTCTGCACAACAGCAAAAACAGCTGCTTACAGAAGAATATCATAGCTGGGGTTTTTCGAGCTGGCCTAAAATTTAACACTTTCTAATGCAGTTTAGATCAAACCTCCCAACTGCACCTTCAGTTCACAGCTCTGATATATCCAAATATATACATGCAAAAAAAAAATCTATAGAAACTATACAGACTGATATCCTTTTTTATACACATGCATGTGTATATACACACACAGATACACGGTACACAGTTATGTATCTCTGTGTATTAAATACATATATGTATATGGCCTGGACATCAGGACACCAAAGCTGTTCTAAACCTGCCCTCCTCAGCTGGGCAGGGGACAGAAAATATAACAAGATATAACAAAAGGTTTGTGGGTTCAGATACAGGCAGGGAGAGATCCCTTGCCAGTGACTGTCACTGGCAAACCAGACAGCTTGGGGAAATTAGTTTGACTTTCTGATAATCAAAGCGCAATAAGGTAATGGGAAATAAAAACTAAGTCACTTCCCACCCACCTCTCCCTTTTTTCCCAGGTTTAACTTCACTCCTGAATTCTCTTTCTCCTTCCCTCAGCAGCACAGGACAGAAAACGGGATCTCTGGTCAGTCCATCACATGTTTTTTCTGCTGCTCTTTTCTCCTCAGGGGGATGAATCCTCACTCTCCTCCCTTGCTCCAGCACGGGTCCCTGCCACAGGTCCTGCCAGCAAACCTGCTCCAGTGTGGTCTCATCTCTCCTCCTCCTTCTTCACTGAAGCTGTTGCACACATGTTCTCACTCCTCTCTCTACTGGCTGAAGTTATCAGCTTTTTTTTGCCCCTCTTTTTAAAGCTGTTGTCCCAGAGGCATTCCCACCATTCCTGATGGGCTCAGCCTTGAACAGTGGTGGGTCCATCCTAGAGCTGGCATTGGCTCCCTTGGACATGGGTGAAGCTTCTGGCAGCTTCTCACAGGACCCACCCCTGTATCCCCCTGCTACAAAAACCTGACCATACAAACCCAACACAATTTACACACACATCTCTAAAGTATCTATTCAGCCTGATATATTTGTATATGTACTTGTGTATATATTATACATACTTCTCTATATATAACATAGTTTTTACATAGATATGCACATATGCTTACATAAAAAGTATATAAAAAACTATAAAGCTTCACAAAGATATTTTTGACCAAACCTCTTCTCACTTAAGGAAAGCTTATCAAACCTGCTATATATAGACTTAAGTTTTCACTTCCAAACTAGATAATGCAGCCATGAGCCCACAGTTCTTGGAGCATCCACAGACGGTGCTAAACCTGCTCTAAATCAGGAACACCAAAGTGCAAACCACAGTTGGTAGTTCCCTGTCCTCCTCCCACCACAACCACTGCACCTCCCTTCCCAGCTGTTTACAGACACGTGTTTGTACCAGCTCCCATGGACTTCTGAGAGCTGGGGCTTCTCCTACCAGAAAAGCCAACCACAGAGAAAAGGCTGTGAACCTGCTACTGGGATTTATTGATGTGACTCAGCTCATTTGATACTGGTGCACATTGCAATCCAAGAGAGCAGCAGGAATTAAGCTCGGTGTCATTAACGCTTCCCATTACTCAGATGAAGACCCAGTGGCCCTCAGTTCAAGGGACTGAGCTGTGTGCTTCCAGGCAAATCCCAAATTCCCCTCCCTCCATGACTTTGCATCCAGGCTGGCTGTGCAGAAGCACAGGCTGTCCAGACCACATTGGCAGCCAAGTCCTTCTGCCTTTTGATATCACATACCCAGGCTGGTAAGAAGCCTAAAAGACAACTCAGGTTTGGAGTCAGGTCCTTTAAAGCAGAAAACCCAACTGCTTTTTGCATAAAAGCAGCAAAATGCCTGATTTATGCAGCGCTGCTTGATTTTATCACTCAATCCAGGGATAAAAGAAGTAAAAATCTGTGAATACAAGAGCAGAAAAACCTCTTTGAGGCTTGTGCACCGAGGTAATGACAGCAATGCAAAGAGGGATGAGCATGTGTGGTGCTGCATATTATACATCCATATATAGATAATGACTTATGCACTGAGATATAGATATATATAAATAGGGGTATATATAGAGAGAGTATTTAAGTCATTATCTCACTGTATAAATCTTGCAGAGTTTCTTTACTCTCATATTCAGCAAATATTTTTTGCTAGGTTGATATAGAGAGAGACAATGCTGCCCATTTTTTAATGTACACACACACATCAAGTGAGCAGCATCAGATCTCCCTACCAGTGTTGCCCTGCAGTGAGACAATGAATTATGGCAGGGTGGGAGTTTTGCCCACACCTACTCCCCACGCACACCAGATACACAGAAGTATTAAAACACAATCTGCGGGTTTGTGACCCCCATGTGGCACATCCAGCCAGCCCAGAAAAGGAAAAACCCATATACTACCTGCTCCCATGTACATATTTAATGCTGACAAATCCCAGTGCTTACAGCTGCTATACTGGTGAGAGAAGTTTTCAGCTGCTCCCAACTTGATTTGCACTGGTTTTATGCGGCAGCACGACATTCATGTCCAAATGTTCTCGCTCAGGATTTATGACAAAGTGCTCAAGCTTCTACTGACATTTTCAAGTTTAGTATATTTAATCTCACCGTTCAATAAATTGGGCCCATAAACATGTTTATATCCCTTGGCAATAACATCCCTGGGCACGAGAACACACCAGGCAGCAGAGGACTTAATGGTGCGTAATAATCTTTGGAGAACAAATGTTCCATTAAAAATGAATTTGGAAATGTCTACCTTAATACTATAAGAACCTTAAACTCATTTTCTTGCTACTATTAAATGAATTTAAGGCCCATATGTTCGCTACATCCACTACAATATTGTGCAAACAAAACCCAGAGAGGTATGAAGAGATGCAGACGAGTGCAGATTTGGCTCCAGTCAGTAACAAAAACATCGCTCCCTCTGTTCTTAAAAAATAAGATTAAAACCACTACATGACAAGCTGCGGCTGCAAGCTGCCAAGTATTACTGCTCACACTAAAATAAAATGGTAATGCTTATAATAAGCTTATCATCCTACTACTTTCGTATTTCCAGAAGTCCTACAAGTTACTCTGGAGAGCACTAAGAGCGCTGGAACATCCTGTTGGGATGGGAAGGTGCCTACCATGGTGTGTGCAGCAAAAATCTGAGCTCCACCACAGGTCCTGGATCTTCTTCTCCCTGAACCATGTGGATCTTCTCCCACCGTGCCCATTTGCACACCAGGGATGGAGATGGTGCTCAAACATCTCCAGACCACAGCAATCCCAAGTAAAATGGCCAAGCTCAGCAGAGATGGTGCTTTAACCCACACATTTCATGCTTCCCACATGAGGCTGGTCACTGCCACGTTGGTGCTATGCTAAAGCTGCTCCAGGCTTGCCACAGCCTGAGTCGTCCTCCTTTTTTATCACAGGCCACAGGAACAGCCTGGGAGAGCTGACACCACCCTGCTGCTAAAGAGGGAGACAGCTCCACCCCTCTTCATCATCACATCCGGAACCATCACCACTGATCCCAGCTTTGCTCATGCCCCAGACAATGGAATTAAAGAGGAACATCATGTCTGCATCTGGATGAGTTGTGTTTTCAAGTTGTGTTTTCCATGGTCAGCCCAGAACAGGCAAGGACAGACCTGAAGGATCCAGGACATCTATCTGTGTCTTACGTACCTGAGCAGGTGGCATTTCAATTGCCATTATCTTAACGCTGCAAGTCTCTAAATGCTGCGCTGGGTTACACCATGTATCCCCACTCCTAATATTTTAAGGTGGTGATAACCCCACCTTCAAGCCAGGACAAGGCCCAGATGTGTGCACAGGCCAGTGAGAAGCCCGAGGAAGCACAAGCACACATGGGAACACAGGCACAACCAGGCACATCTACAGCCAGGGCAAACTGGGACAAAGAGAGACAAGTCTGGAAATGGACAAATGCCTCCAAAGTGCCACGAGCAAATGCAAGTCCTGCCTCTCCAGAAAGGTCCTCTCATTCAGCTCCAGGAAGGAGGACCTTCCTGGAGAAGCAGGGCCCTCCCCTTCTCTACAGCCTCCTGTCAGGTAGTTATAGAGAGTGATAAGGGTCCCCCTGAGCCTTCTTTTCCCTTTTTAAACACCCCCATCTCCCTCAGCTGCTCCTTCTCAGACTTGTGTTCCAGACCCTTCACATGTGCTCCACTGCCCTTCTCTGGACACTGCTCACCTCTGTCTCATCCTCCCCATAAACACAATTTCAATTGATTCAGTGACTTCCACTTGCTTGTTTTGAATCTGGTTCAAGATTTTTCCCATCCACTTCCTGCTCCTTCAGATGTGCCGTGCCTCACTGTGGTATGGTTTGATGTAGACAGAGCCATGAGTCCTTCCACGTCACCAAGCTGGTCATCAAACACGTACTTGGGACTTGGCTGAGCTTTAATGCCTTGTTCTGGACAAGCCTCACTGGTCTCCCAGGCCGTGCTATTTGCAGGTTGGACACAGACCCAGTTCTTCAGAATCACTTGGCCTCGAGCAGGGCAAGGAGCCAGTGCGGTGTGGGGCATGACCAGCAGTGCTGGCACGCTCACAAACAGTGCCTGCAAGGCATCATTTCTCTCCTCTGCCATTATTTTTTCACATCTTCAAGACTTGAGAACAGAGGATGAGCTGCCCCACACCCAGCAGCAGATGCAGGGAAGTCAAACCACAGACACAGAGGGGCTGAGGCTCCTTCCTCTCTCCACCCTCTCACAATGTCACTTGTTTTCAATCTCAGAGCTCAAGTCAAACGATATTTTTCCACAAGAGCGCTCCTCAAGAAAATGCCACCTTTAAGGGGAAACCTCATGCTCAGAGCCCCTCCCAGCCACGTGTCCTTTCACCCCACTAGTAACGAAGGGACACAGTGCATAGACAAGGATTAGCACAACATCAGTTCAAGTTTTATAGGTGCTTTATACAGCTGGGAAGGAAAGTTTAGGAGATCTCCCAGGACCTATGGCTTATACAGTCCCATGGAGTGAGCAACTCGGCAGCCCAGGGTTCCAGAGACAGCCTCATGAAAGGCTGGATTTCAGGGAACTCCATGCTCCAGCCCTTCATCACCAGGGATGAGATCCCACCAGTTCACCCATGACACTTGGGGGAACTGACCTCCACCATCCCAGTACCAATCTGAGCTTCTACCACACATACAGAGGTATTCCAGAGATGGGCAATACTAATCTGTGCACCACATGCTGTGACAAATCCTGACGTGACAGGCAGGCTGGATGAAGCATCACAGATAAGAGAGCACAGCCCAAGGGCACACAGTAGTCAGACAGAAAAAACAATGCAGCCCAACCCTCCCCTACACCCAGATAAAAGCTCCAAATCACTGCAAAGCCAGCTCTACTCCTGAGCTCAGCCCACCTCCTCCTCCAAATATCCTCCTGACTCATGTGAAACACAGCCACAGCAGCCTATTTTTATGTCTGAGCACACACTGAGAGCCTGTACAAGACAGCCAGGATGCAGCACAATCCACACTCCAGCTGACAAGATACCACAGCTCAACCAAACCAGCACTTAGAAATCAAGTGTGCAACACAAATCCTTTTCCAAAATGCAAAAATGTCACCAAATGCTGCCAAAAAGGGGAAGTTATTGGAAACTCAATTCCTCCCTCTGCCACTAAAAATATACTTCAGGTCCTAAATTAGGAGGTTTGAAGATTGTCCTGATCCACCTGGTTCATCTTCCACCCAGGCTGGAAGATGAAAGGGCCAAGAGCAGCTCTGCCAAGGACTTGGAGGTGCTGGTGTGCTGTGTCCAGCTCTGGGGTCCCCAGCACAAAAAGGATGTGGACCTGTTAAATCAGGTTTAGAGAAGGCCACAAAAATGGACAAGGGGCTGAAGCACCTCTCATAAGAAGACAGTTTGTTCAGTCTAGAGAAGAAAAGGCTCCAGGGTGACCTTACTGAAGCCTGCCAATACCTAAAGGGGCTACAAGACATCTGGAAAGGGACCTTGAACTAGGACATGTAGTGACAGGAAAAGAAGGAATGGCCTTAAACTGAAAAAGGGCAGGGTTACATTGGACATAAGAAATTCTTCCCTTGAGGGTGGTGAAGCCCTGGAACAGGCAGCTGAGAAAGGCTGTGGCTGCTCCATCCCTGAAGTGTTCAAGGCCAGGTGGGACAGGGTCTGAGCAATCTAGTCTAGTGGGTGGCATCCCTGCCCACAGTTCTATAGGGGTAGAAACCAGATGATCTCTAGGTTTTTTGTCAGATAGTTGGAAAGGACACACTCATGAAGACTTGTTAGTGACGGAATAGTTTTCCCACCATGGAGGACAGTGTCGTTATCGGACCCTCCCAGGACCCAGTGACTCATATCCTTAGCAAGAACTGTTTGGGCAACAAACCATGAAATGATAATGTTTGGAGTTTGTTGGGCTTTTTTAAAGACAAAACTGAAAACCTTGCAAGGCAGAAAGGGACTTCTAACAATCACTTCCCACAAGTTTTCTAGAAAATAACCAAACCAGTGGAGAGAGGTCTGTTATCAGTCACATGCAGTTATGAACGTATTTATAACCTGGGAACTTGAAAATCATCATAAGACCTCTTTTCCCAATACATTATGTGGAGGTCACTTCTGTAACAGCCCCTTGGTCAAACCTTCCTGGGACCCATCTGAACTCCTGCCCACCATCACAGGATGCTACACCAGGGACCTGCTGAGTGGACTTGCTCTTGCTTTAGTTTGCATGAGAATGGCCAGCATAAGTATTTTATGTAATTATTAAATTTTAAACGGCTTTTGCCGAGTTAATCTTCATTATAACCCTCTGGGACAGCTGGTAACCCTGAGCACACACACTGCCACAGCCAGAGCCATATAAATATCCAGACACCCACAGATGCCAACCCAAGGATTAAATTCACCTCCTGCATTTTTTTTCTCCCAGTCTTGGAGAGCGAGGAAAAAAGCAAAAAAAAAAAACCAAAGAAACCTCCAACCTTGTTATTTGAGGAATGATATGTAAGAGCCTCAGTGAAGTGAGAAATCACAGCCCTCCTGGTGCTGAAACTGGTGTCAGGTTTTTGGCAAAAACACTCTGGGCTCCGAGTGGTTTTCTACAAGGACAATCCTCCTCTCCTGCAGAGTTGCCCTGCCTCCCACACTCAGCCCTACACCTTAATGGCCAGGCACAAATCCCAATCCCTCATTAAATTAATACAGGGGCCACCCAGGAATGTTGACCATGGCATAAATTGGGTTTTCTTTTCTGAAGCAGATTTGGGAGCAAATGTTCCAGCTTCCGAGGGGAGCTCCTCATAGCCCTGTACATGCTGCAGATAGATGGCTCACGTAGCAACACACATTAAAAGTGATCAAGCACCAGTCTTTGGTACTAATGCAGTAAGGTTGAGGAACAGAAGATGATAAAAACTACATGATTATGTTTCTTCCTCTCTAAGCAGAACAGCAGCCTCCCACGTTTGCACTTTCCAAGGCTCCCTTTCATCATGAAGCCTGGTCAGCTCTTGCATACATCCTTTGGAAATCACACAGCTTCCCAAAAGGACAAAATGATTTTTGGGCAAACCTGAGCAATGTTTTGCATTGGGTGCTTTGAGGAAGATGGTGTTCTGAACTTGTCAGATGTGACCCCAACAGTCCCATGGCAGAGGTCTGTGCTGCAGATGAAGAGTTGCTCCATCCTATCGAAAGCAGAGCACTGTGCCCGTGCAGGAGCAAATACAGCAGGAAATGCAGCAGAACAAGCTCCAGTGACGGAGCATCCATACTCCTTGTGGTGCCCAGCACATTCCTGACTCTTCTACTTTAACCAGCTCCCCTTCTGCCTGGGTCTCTCCCTGTGGAGGTGGACAGGCTGTCATCAGAGGACCAGCAGCCATCTGCACATCACCAAGCTGCAGGTGCCAGAGGAGAGACTGCTTTGGAAAACAAAAAACACAACACCTTCCGCCTCTCTGTTTTGGCAGGTGGACAGACATCAATCCCTCATCTCATGCTCTGCCTGCCAGAGCTGAATTAGGCTTTGCACGCAAGCCTAGGGCTGCTCCTCTCCAGGCGTAGCCGCAATTACCAAATTATGTCACCAGCAATGGGCACACCTGCCCTCCTGAGATGCTCTGGGCATCTCTGCCCCACCTGTGGCCTGGGCACAAAACCTCGAGGCCACCACAGCTTGAGGCTGATGAAGCTTTAGTGCTTGAAAGGATTGTTTGTTTGTCCAGCTGTTTCCACAGCAGCTCCTCCATCCTTACCCTGCCTCCTAGTGTGATCCTCTTGCCACCAGCTGGGACCTGCTCAAGAGCTGACCACAGGGAAAATTCCCTCTACCAAACAAAACCTCTCCTCGAAGTGGCTTTCATCTCATTTACCCCCACAAGCACTAAGGAGGGGTGCTAAAGTAGCATTCAGCGTCACCCCATAGACCTGCAAGCGCCAAGCCTGCAGCAGTTTCCCTATTCAGAGTAGCAGCTAAATAGGCCTGAGGAGTAACAGCCTCAGCTGGACTGTTTCCATGAACTTGCTTCCCTTCATTAGGTGATGGATCTCTAGAAAGGACTGACTTTAAAAGCCCATACATAACCTTAACATGCTGTATCTTGCAAACAATCATGTAATTTTACTTCGATAAGCATCTTCCAACTAACCATAAATGAGAACCTGCAATGAGACTCCATTTGAGAACCAGCCTGCAATGACCCTGATGTCCCCACACCCCCACTGGTTATAGTCACACAGGAATGTTTTGGAGCTGCAGCACAGCATCAGGCTCTCCAAGCTACAAGATGTGGTTTGCTTTCAACACCCTCAGTGATTTCCCTGGGAGCAGACCAAGCTCAAGCCTAGCCCTGGTCCCTCAGCAAGCAGCATGCAAGCCAAGGACTCCTCCCTACACATCACCAACCAAGATCCTGGCCCCACAATGTGCTGGCAACTGACCAACCAAGCCCCCCAAATCCCAACACCCGCCCCCACCACATCTCAATTCTCCACTTTGATTTTGAGCCATTTTAAGCACATGATCTTCTACATGCAATCAAGTCTCAGCTCCACCCCAGCTGCAAATAGCTTCTGCAGAACAGTTAATTTCTCTGATTATTTAACCAGAGGCTTCCTGGCTTTGCTCTCACCACCCACTGCAATAATGTGCAATTACAAGACTTGAAGAAAAATAAAAGGGAAGTGGCATGTCATGCCAGGCCAGTGCTGCCAAGATCTGTTCTTCAGTCTTTCAACTCCAAAAACAAAAATCACCAAACTCTTTTCTTGCCTCCTGGCATATAATTTCAGATAGCTGCTTCTCCACACAGGTTTTACCCTAACATTTTGCAGTCTTTGTCTTTCATCCTCTCCTACTAAATGGATGAAAGCCAAAGACAACAGTATCAGCAATTTCTGCAGGAAGAATTCAAGCCCATCTTCATGTTTGGCATGATGGCAAATCTGGCATTTCCAAGGCATTTGCAAGACAAGCTCCAATTCTCAGTTTTTACTGAAAGGTTTCTGCAAGCCATTTCCTCACCTCTGGAAACATCTGAAGAAAGGGAATGGGTATTTGCTAAAATAAAGTCATGAACCCAGTGTGTAGGATGTTCCTTATCTTCTAAAAGAAAGAAGCCACACAAGGTTAAACCACAGAGCCCTATCAGCCCTGTACCCACGTCACTCAGGTACCATGTGGATAATTTCTCAGGAAAACTTTGACAAACTGTCAACTGTTGGATTCCTATCTGCAGGGCTGCAAAGCAAGAGGCAGCTGAGGCAGCAAGAGGTCCAGCTTCTCCAGCCAGAGCTACACTGTTCTACCTTCTCCATGTGTCTCTGGACAGCCCCTGTTGTGAGGATGCACACAAGGACAGACGTGGAGGTAGGCTGGCTGCTAACTCAGGCCATTAGTCATTGCAAGCTCTTCCCAGACCTCTGAACCATTTAATCCACTGAGAAGCACTGGCATTTGCTGCCTTGGCTGGAACATATCCATGCTGAGGACATGGGTCTAGTTCTAACACCAGCCTCCCAAGCTAATTCTATTTTTATGTTTGGGCTGTTATTTAAGGCATGTATTATGACCAGAGAGAGGACAGAGCACAGATACCAGCTCATGGGGAGATGAGGACAAGTGAACCTCCTCCTGACAACTGCTCATCAGGACCACACACCCATTTCAATTATTTAAACAATTCAGGAATTCAGTCCCTTCAGGAACTGAGTAAGAGTTTCAGTCCCTGCTTCCCCTTCACACCCCTTGTCCTTTGGTAAGGATCTCAACCACGGTGCCGTGTCTTTGCTCCAGCACTGAGCACTGCCACCCTGACCACACCTCACCCAGCACCCACGGCCTTGGAGAAATCAATAATAAAATTCCCCAAACAGGCAAAGCCTTGGATGCCCACTTGGTGCCATGGGAGGCTCAGGGGGTTTCCAGTGTGAGGGCAGGAGCCCAAGGACAGCTCCCCTGAGGAGCTCCTCTCTGCAGACAGGCTCCAGTGCCTACGTCAGACCCGGACTTTCCTTTCAAAGGTTAAAGATGTTTACTGAAAGGATTAGGAGGGATGAGATGGTAAACTAGGAACAAACGGGGGCAGACTGTTTGCAAGAGCTGTGTAAACAGGCAATAAACACATCCCAGCCCCTTGCCGGTGTGCCAGCCAACCTCTGGATGGAGGTCACACAGATGTGGGTGCACTGCCAGCACCCAGCCCAGGGGTGGGCTTAAACTCTAATTGCTTTCTACACCCTTTGTGCAACCACAAACCAGGCTGGCAAGTGAACCTGGGGGTTCCTCACATCTCAGGAGCTTTGCTCTGGTTGCCTACCATGGAGGGATCCACACAGTAGCACAGGAGGGGAAAGATTTCCCCTCTGCAACAGCCTGAAGTTTGCTCCTGGCTAAACTCACCCATCAGAAATGCTGCTTCAGGATGAAGAACGATTTGGGAACAAACACTGGAGCAGCAGAAAGCTAAGCCATGACATGGCAGCTCTGCAGAACATGCCAGCTGTACAGCCAGTTATTGAATAAAAGGTCACTCCTTTATGGCTACACCTCTCCTTTCAAGTAAACAATCTTAAGAGCCAGACATTTCAACAGGAAAGGCAGAGAGGGATTTATGCACCACTGCAGAGGGGAATAATTTCCATCTCTGACGAGACAGAGAAGCACCACCAAGTAAGAGCTAATGAGCAAGGCCCTTCCAGCTAACACAACACGATTTGGTTCGCACTAAAAGCAAGACAAAGCATTAATTGGTTTGTGCCTGTTTGCCTGCCTTGATTGCACAAAGTTCATCTGAGGACATTTGGTGGCAGGAGAAGTCACGAGCCACCCATGCCATGCCAAGAGGGAATGTGCGTGACTGTTGCAGGAATGACTGGGAGTAACGGAGCCATTGGAGCCATTCACCTCCAGACTGGAGAGGTTCAATCACATCAAGCTGGTTTATCACCTAAGTGTGGTTTAGCTGTTACACCCAGCTTATTTCCCAAGACAAAGGGAGAACTTAGCAAGGATCTTGCGTAATTTATGCAGCTGTTAACGTGACACAGAAGGCTGGAGCAACTCACCCTGGGAGGCACAGGCTGACCTGTGAATGATGCCAACCCCAAAAGGATGACAAGATCTGGGAGGTGAGGTTTTATCTAAATGGGTTAAACCAGGTCATCACTCTCCACATGATTCTTCTCTTACCTGCATGGTTTCTTGAAACTGAAACATGATTAGTGACCCACACACAGCCGTGTCCACAAAGGCAGCTCTAAGGTGGCTTCCAGAAGGATCAGCTGTAACGTGGGCACTCCAGCATGGTCTGACACACCAGGATAGAATCCAGGGCTACACCCACTCAAAGCAGCATGGTCTGGTCCCTGCACTTGAGCATTCCCTGTCCAGTACAAACTGCCCTGCTCTGAAGTGCTTCAAGAAACAGGAAGGCATCCAAAATTCAACCAACTGGTAATTAAGGTCTTGGGGAAAAGGGTTACTGCAAGTTAGCAACAACCACTCGGTTTTGACCTATGAATCATGGCCAAACCCATGTATTCCCATAAACAAGGTAGTGCCCATAAACAAGGATGTCTAATAAGGTTCTGCAACTGCACTGCAGATCACTCATCAGTCTCATGGACCGTGCTTTGGGTGCCACAGATTTCAGGGACAATGGAGTGCAGGGGTTATGGGAAAAAGTTATCAAAACGAGAAAAAAGTTTAAGAAACTGCAACCCAAGAACAAAGAAGAGTTAAAAGGAAACTGATAAGCAACACAAACACAAGAGAAGGTAGAAAACCAACTTCAGCAAGATCTTACTGGTTGTATAAATGAATTAAATGAAGGCAAACAAAGTGTAGGTCTATCAATCAGCAGGAAGGTGAAGAGAGTATACTACAGAAGACGCCCTATTCAAAACTTTCTTTGCTTTGTACTTGAGCAATCAAGGATGACTTTCATCAAGGACTGATCTCTCTTAAACCTTCCAATCTTTGTTCAATCCATTCTTTGTTTGCCATCCCCCCGCCTTGTTAAATGTGCTTTTCTAAAGGTTAACTGTGAATGGATGTTTAAGGTTGAGCCAATATCAACCCAAAGTAAGTAAGGACTCAGTCTGCACCGGATAAGGGAAGGTCAAAATTGCCACAGGAGCTTTGCAGAGGAAGAACTGTGCATCCCCCTAGGGAGATCGTGGGGCTCATGGCCATGCTACCATTAGTTTATCACTTAGTTTTACAAATTTCAACTTGAAGATCACAACATGTCATCTTTAAAATCCCATCAAAAAAGCTGACAGAAAATCACCCACTAAATGAACAGAAAACACTACCAAGAAGAGAGTCCAGGCAGACCTGATGACACTTGTGGAGCTGTACACAACCACGACTCAGCCTTTAAGGATAACCTTTCTGGCTCCAGTGTGGGCAAAGGGCTTGGGACACAAGCCAGCACTTGGGATTTAGGGCTAAGAACTGAAATTGAGGCAGTGCCAAGAGGTGGGGGATGACTCAGCCTTCCAGAAACAGACGGGGATGAGGGGATAAAGGAAGACATGAAAGACAACCAGATCCATGTCTGAGTCACCGAGAAAATAAGGACCACGTGAGACAGACAAAAAGCGGGAAGGGAAGGAAACAGGGTTAAAAAAAAAATGCCTTCATTCAGAATCATTCTACCAATGGAAGAAGGGTAGAAGCTGGGTGAGAAGAGAAGCTGGAATGAGCAGGTGACACTCCCTCCATTAACCCTTCCTTCAGGAGCAGGGACACACCATGGGAACTGGAAGAAGAAGCCAAGGATGAAGAAACATTTGAGGAACCACAATGGGCTTTGCTCTCACCCACCAAATGAGGAAAGCCACTGGTCATTGACTATGGGGGTGGCCCCTCTACAGCCCTGGGCTGGAGTGGGGAGGACACCACATGGTCACTACAGCTCACCATGCCCGTTGCAGTAATAGATCCACTTCTCCCTGTTCTGTGTGGGCGTGGTGGACTTTTTCATAATAGCTTTTTCCACGATGGCGCTGGGATCTTGCCGGGGTCCCTTCTTCAGAGTCCGTGAGCTCTTCCTGACGCTGCAGACCACGATCACCACCAGCACCAGCAGCAGGAACAGGACGATCATCCACGGCAAGTGCTCGTTGATGTCGAAGTGCTGGTGGACATTCTGCGAGCCTCGCCGGGGGGGCCTGTACGGGACGCTGGGCTTCTCGCCCCCCATCATCTCCAGGGACGGCTGCTTCTCCAGCGCTTGGCTGGTCTGCTTGTGCCGGTAGCTCTGGGCCTGGCTGGTGGTGCCCGAGCCCACGAGGGTCGCGCCGACGCCGTCCGTCTCATTGGCTGAGGTTTCGTTGTAGAACCGTGCCCGCTCCACCATGCTGCTGGACGTGCGCGGCGCTGGAGAGGGGACAAAATCGGGAACTGAAGAGTTCAGACCTGCAGGAGGAGAGGAGAGTTGAGTGTCATGGCCCCGGAGATGCGATATGGCATCACATCACGGGCTAAGACCTGCCTGAGCATCAGCTTGGCCAGCAGACAGAAACCCAACGCCAGGTAGCGAGAAAAAGTAGAGGTGAAGTTGAGGTTTCCCTCTGGGAACAGATGGGTACAGTTACAGAGGGAGTTTCAAGGTAAAACTGACCCTTGCTGGTTAAGGCTAGAGGCAGCTTATTACAAAAAATGAGTTACTAAAGGCATGTTGTCAGTCTTTGTTCCACATTCAGCATTTTTCAGAAAACCAACAACTTTGAGTTAGTTGGTTTTTGGTTTTAGGTTTATGAACATTAATTTTAGCTCATTTGTGGAATTTCACATTTGCACTAAAAGTACAAAAATACATGACAATTTGTAGGCTTAGTGTCTCTTCACTGGGTTTGTTAAGTAAGTAAAATCTTGTTTTTATCAGCCCTGAAGGCAGCTGCAGATGAATCAACTACAAAATAGGTCTCTGAAGCAACCAAACTTCCCCTAAGAGCTACCTTCCATCTTTATTGAGTCTCCTTACCAACCAACACCTCTCAGGTCCCAGCCAGATGTGAGCTGTGAGAAATGTGAGTCAAAGCCTGGCAAGAAGAGGAAAGAAGGGCTGTTGTGGCAAAAATACATAGAATATTTTGGGACGTCATCTTTTGCAGATTGTGCCTCATCCCAGCTGAGACGAGTGGGTATATTTGTCTGTACTGGTTCTGCCCCCAGCTTGGTTACCCAAAACACCCTAATCAGGATGCAAACAGGGAAAATGCTTCAACTTTTACGTAATTGCCAACAATTGATTTCAAAGTTCAGGAAACACCCTCCTGTACACTCCCAGTGATACACCAACGTCAGGGCAAGCTTTGAGACCTAACAAAGGTGGAAGCCTACCACTGTCAACGCTTTCCTGCCATTATATTTACTAACTCAGCTGCTGAGGTCATTAAAAGTTGCATTTTTTAATTAAAATGCTTCATCTGAGAACTGCAGGGAAGCTGCTTTCCAGGGAGTGCAGAATACCACCTTAAGTGGAGTCCTACAGCACCCCTGAAACCAGCTAAGGCATCAGCATACGGGCTGTGAGGATGAGCCATTTCCAATTAAGCGAGAGAAAGAGGAATTCCACATAGTAATCTTAAGAGATTGTAGGAAAAAAAATTACAGAACAGCTCAGGCTCCCTTCAAGGCTGTTTCAGCAAGGGTTCCCATTGAACCAGTACTGTGACACAGTACAGAGCGAAATGCAGCAAGGAAAGCACAGGCACAAAAGCAGTGAATCCATCAGAGGAGGAATCTCCCTGCTGCAGGGAGACTGCAGGGGTTTTCTTACTGCATCCCAACCCAGATTCACCACAACTGCACAAAGACTTGTGCCAGCACATCACAGAGACAGGAAAAGAGG
>PYHW01010395.1:1361252-1378258 GCA_013186435.1 Turdus rufiventris | reverse complement strand
GGGGGGAAAGGAGGGGACAGAGAGGGGACAGGGGGCACAGAGAGGGGACAGAGAGGACAGGAGAGGACAGGGGGACAGAGAGGGGACAGAGAGGGGACTGGGGGGACAGGAGAGGACAGAGGGGGACAGGAAGGACTGGAGAGGACAGGAGGAACTGGAGGGACAGGAGAGGACGGAGGAACAGGAGGGTATAAGAAGGGACAGGAGGGGACAGGAGGGACGCGGGTGCCACATCGGGCACTGTGCCCCATCCCCTCCTGGGCTTGGCTGGGCTGGGTTGGGTTGGGTGCAGCTCAGGTCCCATCTCAGCAGGATGAGTGTCCAGCACCAGGAAATCTTCCTGAGGGGCGATTTTTGTTTGTTTTATTTCTCGTGTTCTCCAATGTCAGACATACAGGAAAGAATTTTTTTTCAGAAAAGGGGTGGTGAGACGCTGGCACAGGGTGTCCAGAGAAGCTGTGGCAGCCCCATCCCTGCCTCATCCCTCGTCCCAAGGCCAGCTTGGACAGGCTGCTGAGCAACCATCCCTGCTGCTGGAATGGGGGTTGGAATTAAACAGCCTTTAAATGTCCATTCCAATGCAAACCATTCTATGACTCCATGAACATGGAGCACATTCCCTGTGGTGGAGGAATTAATCAGGGAGCAGACACATCCCTCCATGGAGAAATGGATTGGCTGGATGCTGAGCGTGGCCACAGCCCCGACAGTGTCCTCACTGCCCATCCTGCAGCATCTGAGCAGGCTGGGCAGAGCAGGGTGGGGGTCACAGTGTCCATCGATAGCTGTGGCAAGTGATGGAAACAGATTTGTCCAGGGAGTCGGGGGAAACAGGAGATGCAGCCAGAGTCAGGACTGGAAAGGATTCTGTGTGCATCCAAGGTCGGGAACAGGAAATGGGAATGGAGGTGAGACTTCAGTGTTGTTCCAAAGTCTGACCAGGAGACCAGGAAACCCCCAGGAACGGCTTATCAGGCCCTTCACAGTTTGTGAGTGCAGCAAATCAAGGCTATGGCTCTCTACATTGTCTATTTAGAGAAAAACACTCAAACACCTCATTTCCAGAGCCTGCAGGAATCCTGGTGACCAACAGTCACCTTCTGGAGATGCCCTGAAGGCAGATGAATAAAAGGAGAGTTTCAGTGCCACGCCAAAGGAAACAGCACAGATTTCTAAAATCCCAACTAAAAAGGGGGAGGGGTGTGGGGAAATGTGGTGCTATTGCTCTGAAGAAGAGTGGATTTCATCCAAGCCCTTCTGAAGCTCACAAGAAGCCTCTTTCTGATCCCAGGGAGTTTTGAGTCCAGCTAGAAGGCTCCTCTCCCAGACAAAGTGGAGTTTTTCTCCCCGCACTTTCTCCATCTCTAATTCTGGAAGGGAGCTGGAGAGGAGTAATGACCCTTGGGAGCCTGGGAATGAGCCTGGAGAGCTTCCCTCCCAGAGCTGGGGTGGCAGTGGCAGGACTGCTGTTCCCAGGGGGGGAATAAGACCAAGTGTCTCACATGTGCAGGGAGAAGATGTTCCTGTTCCTCCACAGCTGGTTGTGCTGCTGTGCAAGTGCTGCAGAGCCCTGTCCTGCCTCCCTCGGGGCCCCCAAACCCGGGAACAACGTGCTCTTCCCAGGAGGTCAGCGAAGGGGAGCCTCATCCCAAAGAGAGATCAAAATGCAAACCAGGACACGGTAAGGTTGTTAGAAAGAAATGGGATACCCATTGCTGCTTTTAATTCAAAATAAATTGGGCAAATAATAGGCAATAACACAACTGGGTTAACACCAGGCTTGGGGATGGTGGAGTGAATGTGAAGTTCAAAAATGTGTAGCTCTCTGGTGAATTGCAGGGCAGATCTTAGTGCAGGACTGAGTGGCCTGGTTGTGTCTGGGCTAGAGGAGGGTTTGAAATGCCCCAACAGCACCAACCCACACTGGGTCCATCAGCACTGTGAGGGTTCAGATTGTATTAGGGAAAAGCAGAAAAATAATCATCTGGAGGACGGAGTGACTCAGGGGATTGGCAATAAGATGGATCATGTTACTGCTTTGGAATGGATTCCAATGAGTTGCATCCGCTTTTAATTATTATTATTTGTACAGAACCTAAAGGCAGTCCACAGATTATCCAAAAATGCACAGGCTGATCTGTAAATCCCCCCATCCCTCCCCCCCTCACTGCCCTTGCAATGACAAACCCCAGTCACGCTGCCTGGACTGGTTCATACTGGCTGAGACATAAATTGCTTATTAGTGACCAGCTTGCTGCTTCTCCACTTTTGTCACTCTTCGAAAGGGAAATAGGGAACGGGTGACTGAGGTCCGAGTTTCGTGTTAAGTGTTTTTGTTGGAAGCAGCAGCAGCAGCTCAAGAAGTTCCTCCTCGCCTCCCTGTATTCGGTTCCTTTTTCCCCCTTGTGCCACCCTGTGAGTCATGCAAATACACCCAGGTCAGTGAACTGGTAACTTTGAAAAACAAGCAGGGTTTCTTTAATCACAGTAGGTGAAACTCACTGCTCATGTTGACCAAAGACTGCTGAGTGTTCACTAAGCTGCTGGTAGGAGCTTTGTTTGCCACCAGAAATTATCATGGTGAGATCTTTTGTCTTGTGAGGAAAGCCAGTGCTCCTGCTCAGTCACCTGAAGCTTATTCAAGCCTATTCATGAAATTGGACCACTTGTTTCACCAAAAGAAGCTATCTGAGAAATTTTGAATAATATGCCACAAAACCATGGAATCACAGAATTATTTGGGTTGGAACCTCAAAAAATCATCTCATTCCAACCCCCTGCCACAGGCAGGAACAGCTTTCACGAGACCAGATTGCTCAGGACCCTATCCAGCCAGGCTTGGAACACTTCCAGAGATGGGGCACCATCACTTGCTCACACTGTAGAAACCAGAAACATTGCAGAGAGTGATTGCTCATCCCTGACTTGCACTAAAAGACGCCAGGCTAATGGGGCAGACATCATTTCCTTTCAGACTCTCTCATTCTCTGTACATGGACCATTGCTTCCACATCTCCCATAGAAACAGAACATTTCTGTGTTGGTGGTGTTGTTATGGGAAAGTAGCTGCTGCATGGGAAAATTTGTGACTCCAGTTCATATAGAAACCACAATTATAACTTGAATTAACATGAATTAGGAAGTTAAATCAACAAAGCCCATAGGGTTCCCTGGGTGAGGGAAAGGAGAGTTTGGGTGGGCGTTCTCACCCTCCTGACCCTCCCTATGATCTCCAGGAAACTGGGAAGGGAAATATCTACCAAGAGCAGATGTTCCCAGCAGGAATATATAGATATACACACACAGACATGTACATAAACACAGTAATTTCAAGCCAGGTGTGTTATCACTGATGGATTTCCCGCTTCAAGAACCCCATGGGATTTCAGGATCAGGAGCCAGGGAGCCAGGGGTGGCAGATGGGAAGTGAAGTGTGTCACTGTTGGATGCAGGTTTGGTTGCCATCACACCTGAGCTGATCTCTCTTCTGGAAATGGTGGATGCACAGCTGGAGAGCCTGTTTTCCCAGAGGACTTTAGGAAAGGAGAAGGAGCATCTGATGGCCAGGCTAAGTGCATGAACACCACCTCAGCCTGATGGCAGGGCTGTGAGATAAGCAGCTGGGATGGGGAGGTGAGGCTGCAGGTGAGGCATCTTCTCTCCTGGTGAGATCCTGAGTGAGGGATCCTGAAAGAGTGAGGCTCCTGAGGCTGGCATCTCACACCCTCCCCAGGCCAGTGACCTGCCATGAAGAAGTTTCCTTCCTGCCCCCCGAGTCATGCAAGTGCTGTCAAGCAGGACAACTTTTATCTGACTGAAAGCCACAGCTTGCCTGTGCACGCCTGGTTTGGTGCATGTGGAACGAGCCCAGCAGTCACATGTGCACCTCTCCAAGTTAAAATAATGGATGCATTTAAAGCTTGTTGTTTTGGAGTTTTATCCCTTTGGAGTCTTGTTTTGCAGGAGGTCCCTTGGCTCAGCTGCACTGTGAGGTCTGGATACAGAAGCCCGAACCTCATCTTAACCTCAGGAAAAGCACTGGGACTCTGGGCACCTCACCCAGTGCCCTCATTCACCTCCCTCCTCCCTTCCCTCATCCCTTTCCTTCTCCTTGGTGCAAGTGCTCTGGGGCTGAGGCTCAAACAGTGCCTAACAAAGCTGAGCCTTGATCTCAGCTGGGGTATCTTGATGGCTGTGAAGCTGAAATGAAAAATGATGAAGCTGGGAATGAAAAATTATGAAGAGCATTTTTACGGATGAATCTAAAAGCCTTGCAATGTCCCTGGGTTTACACTGGAGGAAGTGAAGCAGAGGATCAGGCGGTGTAGCCATGAGCAGGGCACTGGCAGCAGAGCTCAGAGCTTCATGCTAAGCAGAGGATCACGTGTTGTCCTGCTCCTCTGTGGCCAGCATGGCTAAGTGGGACAGGGAGGTGACAAGGTGACAAGACGGTTTACAGATCCTTCAGAGAGCGCTGCAAAGCTCAGTATGAGTTTCCCCAAACAAATTGCTTTCCAGGAAGGACTGTGCACTCTTGCAGGTTCAACATCAAATACAGACACCAAACAACCTTCCTGCAAATCTGTTATTCATGTCAGCTGTGGATGCAAGATCCCTTCTGTGTCAGATTACCCAGCACACGTGACCCTGCCAGCTTTGTGCCTTGTGTCACCTGCAGGACCACTGGAGTGACACGGGCAGCCACAGCCTAATCCAGCCTACATCCTCCTGATGCAGAGGGGAACCAGCAAATAACTCTCACCACCTCTAACCCAGCAGGCTTCATTGCGCTCAGCACAGCACTCTGCTTGCTTTGCTGGAGCAGGAGCTCCAGGCCAGCTGTGCAGCCTTGGGGTTTTATTTGGAGCCCTGGGAGAATGTCACTTCCCAAGTGACATCTGCACCCAGCGGGGCAGATCTCATTGCTGAGTGGTCACAGGAACTTAGTCACAGTTTAAGCTCTTTTGCTGCTCTCCTGCTGTAAGGAGGACCCCACAGCTCTGTTTTCCTGGGGCTGAGGGCACACAGGGCTGTGCCAAAGGGCTCACAGCCATCAGATGCTGTGTTCAGGGGGAAGGATGGTCAGGGCGAGAAGTGGCTCACATAGGGCTCTATTGTCCCTGCACATCATATTTGATGTAAATTGGATACAGAATTATTCAGGGCAGTTAAGGATGACAGCAAAGAACTTAAAATACTGCCTGACCAGGCGATAAAAGCACACAATAAAACTCAAGTGTCCTTGAAAAGGGGCAAGGGCTGCCTCCGTGTGGGTTAGTGCCTCCCAAAAGAGACACCCAGACCAAGGAAGGCAAAGCCTCCCCTGCATCCGAGAGGATGATGAAGAGGAGACCCGGGATGGGGACAGCTTAGGAGGCAAGTAGCACGAAAGAATGCGAGGCTGAAGCCCCAGATGGCACAGAGAAAACCATCGGGGAATTCAGCCTGAGCGTGGGTAGGTGACGGAGCCTGGGAAGATGCCGGGTCTCTGAATCACCGGGATTTGCGCAATCCGGCAGCGCTGGGTGCTCCCCGACGGCGGCTGAGCCCTTTCTGCGGAGGGGTCAGCTGTGGAAAATGGGCAAGGAGCAGCCTGGAGGGACTGTGGGCACTGCCTGGGTGTCCCCAGCTCCGGGGGGAGCAGGGCAAGGTGACCCGGAGTGACCTGCAGGTAGCGAGGTGTTCTCATCCCCACGGGCTCCTGCAGCCCAGCACAGCTCTTCGAAAGCCTCGCCCAAGCCTGGCTGATTTAAATCACTCCAGACCATTTAATCAATCATCACCTAAGCAGAGAGTGCTTAAGGACTGATTTATAGACTTTACCCTGGTTAGAGTAACCCAGAGGTTTGTATAAAGAGCTGGTTATGCCATGGTAAGGTTTTGGTGGAGATGAAGACCCAGGGAGCAAAGCTTCCAGCAGGAGAGCTCCAGCCTGGCATTGCACACCAGTTTAGGAGGCAAGAGGAGCCTGCAGGAAGCTCCCTGCAGTCTGGCACACTCCTGTCTTCTCACATTTTACTGCCTGCAAATCCTCCTCCAGGAAACTGAGACTTAGCCCCGGTGCTAAATGGCTTTGGAAGAGAGGATCCTTAGTGGGGACTCTTGTGGAAAGAGTAACACGGCTGGGTGTGTAAAGGTCACAGGGCAGCTCCTGGGAAGGACACATCCCTCCCACCTCCCCAGCTGCCAGGTCCTTCCCATAAACTGGGCGGTTGTTCTGCTCCCTTGGCAGCTTTTTGGATCCTCTCTGTGACTGTTTCTGCTCTTTTTGCCACCAGTTATACCCCAGCTGGATGTGAAAGAGAAGGAAGGATGAATCCCACACCCTGAGCCCAAATCACGTTCAGCCATGATTTAAACACATCAGCTTGAACCAGCCTGAGAGCTTGCCAACACAGAGGTCTCATTCCTGTTCTTTCTCCTGCAGCTGCAGGCTACCAGCCCATCTCCCTTTATCTTAGCTCTTGTGCTGGGTAACTCAGCCCCGACTGAGCAGAAACCTGTTCCCTTTTTTCACTCAGTTATTTTTGTGCCAGATTAGTAGTCTGGGTGTGTGGAGGCTGCGCAATACCAAAGCTGATGCAAGGGAGAGCGATAGGGTGGGGGTGAGGGATGGTTCCAGGCAGCCCGAGAGTGAAAGATACTCAGTATGGACACAAATGCTGCAGCAGAGCTGATTACAAAGCCACATGAGGTTGGAGGAGAAGCAGAGATGTCATTTGGGGTTTCGGTGACAACTGGGGTTAAAGGCCTGAGACTGAGGGAGCTGGGCGGGTTCCTGGAGGGTTTCTGAGGAATTGGGCAGGTTCCTGAGAAGTTCCTGGTACAACCCCAATAGCAGTTTGGGAATGTGACATGGTGATGGCTGGGAAGTGCCTTGGGAGCAGTGTGGTTGCACCAGGCCTTGCCTGTAGCTCACTTCACACTGAACCCTGCCCTATCACTGTGGGTACCTGGCTGGGATCCCAGTGCCAGGACTATGGGATGAGCCTGGATAGAGATAGCAGAGAGCTGGACACGTAGATACCACCCTCTTGCTCTTAGCACAGTTTTTTCCATTTCACCTTTGGAAACCTTTTCTTCAAATCCTGAAGTGTCTATGGAGCAAATTGTCCTTGGAAATGAGCCAGGGCACAGCCCTAGAAGTTCTGGATGCTGCAGCCGAGGTAATTCTGTAATAAATGTGATCTTTCTGGCAGCACAAGAGGGCATTTAAGGACCCCTTAATTTTTAAGGGTCCTCAAAAACACGTCACTAATTTCTAGCCAGAACCATTGGAAAGTTTAGTCAAATCAGCCTGGATACTCAAGGGACTCTCCTGCCTGACAAGCCTTCCAGTCTGCCTCTGCCCTCCTTCCCTCACATCATGCCTCAGCATCCTTCCCCTGCTTCCCTCCCCAGCTATCCTTCCCCACTCATGCACAAAGAAACTGAACAGCAGTGCTGCACTGGAGGGAAGGGAGGCAAGGGAAACAGGAAAGCAGATAATATAACAACAAACAACAACCCCATCCAAAGTACACAGAGGCATGTTCATCTTTCTCTTTCTCTTTGCTTTTCCATGGCCCCTAGGAAAACTGGCTACTGCCTTAATCCTACAGCCTCCCACTGTGCCAGTTCACTGGTCTAAAGCTGCAGACTATGCATTTCTCCCAGGCATCAGCTATTCTTCCATCCATCCATCCATCCATCCATCCATCCATCCATCCATCCCCACTAGCCACTACCCATCAGTGATGCCCTTATCAGGAGCCTCATATCGTCCTCTCTCAGAATAAGACTCACTAAATAGAGTCAAAACCCAAGGACAGACATTTTTTATGCAAAATTTCTGATACTGGCTGTGCTGAGCCCAGGTCTAAAGATCACAGAGTGTGAGGAGTTTGACCCAGGAACTTGTAGACCTTCAGTTTCTATCACCAGGCTCACCTTGTGCTCAAGCAGGAGTGGAAGAGGAGTCAAACTCATAGAATCCGTTGGGTTGGAAAAAAACTCTGAGATTATCAAGTTCAACCCCTGATCAATCACCACTTTGTCAACTAGATCATGGCACTCAGTGCCATGTCCCATCTTCCCTTAAACACCTCCTCCTGATAATCCATTCCAGTATTTAACAACTCTTTCCACAAAGAATTTCCTACTGATGTCCAACCTGAAGCTCCCCTGGTGCAGTTTGAGGCTAAGCCTCTTGTTAGTTACTGGGGAGAAGAGGCTGAGCCCACCTTGCCGCAGCCTTTGCAGGGAGCTACAGGGACTATGGATGAGGATCAGGAGCATGGGGAGGATCAGGAGCATGGGGAGGATCAAGAGCTTGGGTTAGGATCGGGAACATGGGGAGGATCAAGAGCTTGGGTTAGGATCGGGAACATGGGGAGGATCAGGAGCATGGGGAGGATCAGGAGCATGGGGAGGATCAGGATCACAGGTGAGGATCAGGAGCATGGATGAGGATCAGGATCACAGGTGAGGATCAGGAGCATGGATGAGGATCAGGAGCATGGGGAGGTGTGCTCTGGCTGCACATCACTGGTGAGTGGCATGATGCCAGGTGAGGACAAGCTGTTCCCTGGCTCGTTATTGTTACCAGATGAGTGGGGGACTTTTACGATCGCTGGGTTTGGATAATCAAATTCTGCTTGGGACAGAGGAAGGAGAGCTGCCCTCCTCTTCCCTCCTGCACCCCACGCCAGGCACTCACCCCTGCCCTCCCGCAGGGCTTTGTTCCTGGGGGTGACACGCAGCAGCCCGGACGTGACTGTGAATCCCACACCCCCACGACGCCCTGCTCTGTCTGGGGTTATTGTGTGATGCCTAGAACAATGTGCTGTGGTTAGGGATGCCTGGGAGAGCGCCGGGAGGCTCCCCGCTCCCCCTGTCCCTGCTAGTGCTGGGGGAGGCAGCTTTTGGCCATCTGGTAGCTGTGGGTTTGGTGGAGGTCCCGCAGCAGGGGAGGAGATGCAGTCACCAGTGCTGTTCCTAGAGAGGAAAGCCAGCATTTGGCACTGCTGAGCCACAGATGCACTGTGTGTCTTGGGCATGGGACGGCCTTGGGCACTGTAGGATGACAGGATAGCTCATGTGGGAAGGGACTGCAGGAGGTCTCTGGCCCAACCTCTTTGTCCTGCCAGCTCTGGGGTCAGACCAGGTTGCTCAGGGCTTTACTGAGTTGGGTCTTGGAAACCTCCAAGGCTGGAGCAGCACGGCCATTCTGGACATCCTGTATCAGTGCTGAACTGCCCTCCTTATAGTGGGAACGTTTTTTCTCATATCCAGTCCAAACCTCCCTGGTTCATCTCATGTCCAATGTCTGTTGTATTCCACTTCTGCCCCTCTGTGAACAGCTGGACTTCATCACCTCCATATCCTCCTTGCAGGTACACCAGAGCTTCTCTTCTCCAGCCCTGCATGCTCAGCCTCCTCTGCCAGGCTGTGTGATCCCACAGGGCTGTGTGAGCTCCAGCTGTCTTGTTGGCCTTTCCCTGGACTCTTTCCCGTGTGTCCCCATCTCTCTTGCGCTGGAGGCTGTTGCAATATCCAGCCATGGTGTCAGCAGGGCTGAGCAGAGGGGTGCAATTGCCTTCCTCAACCTGCTGGCACTGCTCTGCCCGTTGCAGCCCAAGGGCTTGTTTGCCTTCTTCGCTGTGATGATGCACTGCTGACTCAATTCCTCTCTGCACAGCTGCTCCTCCACCAGTCACCCCCAGCCTGTGTGGTAGCCTGGGGTTATTCCTTCCCAGACACTGGACTTGGCATTTGCCCTGGATGAAGTCCATAAATATCCTTGCAGTATCAAATTGAAGATAGTGAGGAGCCAGCAAGAGTCTTGTGGACTTGCCTGAGTCACAGGGACTTCCACTTTGTAATGGTTTGGAAAGTCCCTGCTAGGGGACCATACCCACACCTTAGTGGGGAGAATGTGCTTATTTGGGATGTTGTGCTGGCTGGAAGCTCAGGCAGGAATATGGGTCAGGGATACAAGCAGGAACAGCAGAACTGCTCTCACAAGAAAATCCTCGTGCATAACCAGTGCCAAAGCAGGGACTTGGGGAACGCTGGGGGACACAGGGCTTTTCACACCAGTATATCATTGCAAAACCCTCAGGAGTCAGGGGCTTCTGTGTCCTCCAGTGGCCATGGTACTCACAGGAGGGAAGGGGAAACGTGTCCTTTCTGGCTCTGGGAGTCCCTTTGGCTGTCTGGGTGAGATGTTCCTCAACACCCATTCTGTTTACACAGCTCTTCTGAATCGGGGCATTTGTGCATAGCAGACAGCTGAGCTTTGTGTCATTTATACTTCTCTGTCCTGGCTTGCTGGTTGTTCCCCCTTGTGCCCAGGTCCCCCTGAAGCCACCTCTCAGACAGTTTGGTGTGGGGCATGTTTGGTTCAAGATGTGTTAATCACTTTCCTTTGCCATGTGTCCTTTGGCCAACAAGTGTGTCAGGAGAAGGGCATTGCCTTTGGTGGAGACAAGACGGAATAATGTTCTTCACTGAAGAATACCCATGAAGAACAGGATCCTTACAGTGCTGTGTCCAGATCTGGGATCCTCAGATCAAGAAACACACGGACTTATTGGAGCAGGTACAGAGGAGGCCATGAAGAAGCTCAAAGGGCTGGAGCCCCTCTCCTTTGCAGACAGACTGGGAGAGTTGGGGTGATCAGCCTGGAGAAGAGAAGGCTCTGGGAGGAACTTAGAGAGCCCCCCAGAAATTGAAGAGAACTTATAAAAAAGGGGCAGAGCAACTTCTTACATGAGTAGATACTGATAGGACAACAGGGAATGTTTTTAAACTAAGAAACAAGAGTTTTAGTCTAGATATTAGACAGAAATTCTTTGCTCAGAGGGTGGTGAGGTACTGGCACAGATTGTCCAGAGAAGCTGTAGATCCCTGGAAGTGTTCAAGGCCAGGTTGGATGGGGCTTGGAGCAACCTGGTCCAGTGGGTGGCATCCCTACCCATGGCACAGGGGATGGAACTGGATGTTCTTTAGAGTTTCTTCCCACCCAAACCATTCCACCATTCATGGGAAATGAGACATGTAGGAACATGTCATTGCTTTTCTGGGGATAAAGACAAAGACCCCCTTGGCTCCCATTCTTCTCCAGCTTACCACAGCAGCAGTGCAGGGTCTCACCCTCACCACAGAAAGGTCCCTTCCCCAGACCAGAGTATTTATTCCCAGGACTTCCCCACCCCAGGGCTGCTCATTCATCTCTCACAGACAGAATGGAGCCTGTCACAAGAGCAGATGCAGAGCAGGCAGAGCTCCCCATGAGACCCTTCACCACCAGAGATGATAAACAGATGGGGAAATCTGCTGGGAAATGCATTGACGTAAGGAGGTGAGAGGCTGGAGCAGTGTCCCCAAGGAGCTGGAACACGCTGAGAAAGCTGGATGCAGAGCCCTGGATGCAGAGCCCGGTGCACAAAGGCTCTTTGATTCCCCCAGACGCTGCTAATGGGCCGTTTCCTCTCCCAGCCCTCCCTGTGGATCCCAAATGTCTTGCTGGATGCCTTGCCCTCCTGTTATCTGTCTCCCTGAGCTCTCTCTGGGATTTCCTCTGATCAGGCTGCTGGGTCATCCCAGGCTAGTGTCCCTCCTAGGATCCCTCTGTCCCCAGAGCTGCTGGGGCCAGAAGCATTTTTCTGCAGAGGAGAACTGCAGCATATGTGTAGGGAGCACGGAGAAGCCTCAGCCTTCCCATCCCGAGGGAGAATTGGGCTCAGGTATTTCATGACCTCAATCTAACCCAGCTGCCATCCTTGGGGGCTGGTTTACCACAGGACTGCACCCTGCTGCATCAATGCTTCTTGGAAGGATGGGGGCATCCACGCAATTGTTAGTATAATCTGTGTGATATACCTCTCCCTTTCCCTCCAAAAATTAAAATGTGGGAGCCCCTGGCAGCCCACTCTCCCAGCCAGGCATCCAGCTACCAGGACAGCAATGCTGGGACCCCCACACTGGGCACAGGAGGGACAGGCGCATGCCTGAGAAATTAATCCCTTCAGTTTTGAGGTGCTGAGCAGGTCTTTATTATCAAATTTTAATTACTGTGGCTGAATTTTTATAGGGAAACTGCGCAATTCCACTTTACATCCCATCCCCCAGGCCAGGTTGCTCGTGTCACACTCCCTGATGTTGCGGCTATGAGTTTTTTTGGCTAATGCAGCAAAAATTCTTATTGGATTTGGAAATACAAGAAATTAGTTGCCCTGGGGGAAGGGGAGGCAGAGGGCTGCCTGGCATGCAGAGCTGCCAGGAGGCTCTGACAGCCAGACATATATTGCTGTTTATAATACTTAATAGAGAGCAGCTCTACAACGTCCTTTCTTTATTCATTTCTCTCCCTAGCACTTCACAGCATGCAATAACTTGGATTTATAAATTAAACATGTTCCTTGTTTCAATACATCATCTACTTTCTTATTCCCTAGTCCCATAATGGGATTTTTAATTGCCTGTCATAGAATCGTGCATCCTCCTGGCAGCCTGGGAGTGCCAGCGTAGCCATGAGCTCATTGGCCCATGTTGGCATTAAATGGTGCATTTAAATCTTCACATTAACAAAAGCAAGGAACACGAGCGGGAATGTGGAACAGTCATCATTAAGAAGAATTGTTTTCTGTGGTAGAAAATGAGGAAAACCAGGCCAAAAATACAAACAGATTCCCCCCCTCCTCCCCGCTCCCCAAAGGGAAAAGCGTTGCACGGTGTTTTAATTATTGCTGGGTTTATTTTATTTTCCACTGATGCGTATCCAACAGCTTGAGCCCAGATTAGAGTCCAGAGGGCTGAGGCAGGGGCTGGAAGAGCCACTCCAAGGGTGGCCACACACACACATTATCTGGTTCCTAAGCTGGACCATCCAGCTCCTGACCTGCTGCTTTTGCTGCAGAGCCATGGCTGCTTTTTCCCTGCCTCTGTGCTCAGCAGTGCTCAAATCTGGGTGGCTGGGTGAGGCAGTCCAGCCAAGATGTCCCTGCCAGAGCCCAGGACCCCTGGGCAGGAGGGGACACAGGGGAGGGAGATGGAGAATGGGGCACCAGGTGCCTCCTGCTGCTGTGTTCAGCCTCAGTGCAGCCAGCGAGCCCCGTGTGCTGCTCAGACCCCTGCACCCAAGGAGGGTGTGCTGGGGGACAAGGCACAGAAAAAGGCACATAAAAGGTTAACAGGCATGGAGCTCCTGCCCTGATGCAATTTAATGTGATTTCCTCTTGCAACACTTGAATATCTGCTCTTTGTAAGAACTGGCTGTATCCAGGAGCCTTTTATCACAGCTTCCCCTTCCTGGCAAAACAAAGTTAAATCCTCCAACCTTTCTACTTTTTCGTATCTTAATCTTTTTTTTATTAATTAACATCTTTGCCAAAGTGTGCCCTAAATAGGAGACTTGGTCCAGCTGAGACCTTATCAGCATGGAGGCAAGCTGAGCAATTACTTCCTCTGGCTTACACACAGCAGTCCGGTATTGCATCCAAGAAGGAGATTTGCTTCTGCTGGTGTTTTCCCAACTGCAGATTTCTCATGCCTATCCTTTGTGAATTGCCATTCCCCTTCCATTTCTGCTGCACTGTCACTGGCTAAGAGCTCTCTGTGTGTTTGATATTGTTCCTGTCAGAGCCACAGTTTGTGCTGTTATTTACTGGACTCCATCTTATTTCAAGGCAGACTTTTTCTCAAATTTTTCCAGGTAATTTTGAATTCTCATCCAGTCCTCCCAGGTGCTTGACACCCAGGACAACCTGCATATTTTAGAAAAGTGTTCCCTGGGCCATTGCTTGAGTCAGTAAATGAAAATGCTGAATAGGATCACCTTTATGCCTGATCCAGGGAGACTCTGCTCAAAATCTCCTGCTTGTGTGACTGAAAACTATCTGCAGGGGCTCCAGGTGTATTTTATTAAATTCTTCCTAAATTTACTTTCTCATATTTCCTTAATTTAAGAGAATTGGTGAAATGTCAGATGGCACTATTTCAAAAGCTTGGCCTAAATCACAACACATTTCAGCTGCCCGAGAGGGAACCCGAGTTGAACATTACTCTGGTTTGGGCAATTTATTTTTGACAAATTCATCTTCTTTTCTTATTCCTGTGTTCTCCTCTGGCTTTGTATCAACTGTTTGTTTAATAATTTGTTCTGGGACTTTTCCAAGACTCAGAGTTAGGCTCCTGGTGTATAAATCTTGCTCTTTAAAGGGAGATATTGCGCCTGCTGGTTTCTACTCCATAGGGTATTTCCTAGCCCAGGGTGTCAGGGAAAAACATCCCAACTCCTTCCACTGCTCACCCCTCACAGGATCATACTCTGCTTGTGCTGACTCCATCTCTATCCCACCTGAACCATCTCTGGATGGTTTCTTTCTGCCCCACCCCTTGGTTTGATTAACTGGTAATTACAGTCAGCTGATGACAAGGAGCCTTTTTTGAGAGCACAGCATTCCTTGGTTCATCTCCCTTTCTTTCTTTCTTCTCCTGATGTGCTTACAGATCCTCCTGTTTGCTTCCCACCCTTGTTGGCTGAAACTCACTCAGGCTGTGTGGTTTCACAATGGGGCATTTTTGATGTAAACACACAAAGAGCTCCCACATTCACACCTCCCTCTGCCCTGGATGTGCAGCAGGGCCACTGGTGTTGGGCTCAGTGCTCATGTTTTCTGCTTTCCTCCTGGCAGGATTAACCAGCCAGTGTCTTTGGGGCTTTTCCCTGCTGTGCTGGCTCTCCTTCTCCCTCAGGAGGTATCCACAGCTTCCTCATGTGTGCCAAAATCACCTGGTTTGGGTCCAGCATCCCTCTGCCCCGCTCTTGCACATCCCTGTTTGTGAGAAAGATTAATTCTGCCACTTTGTGATTGCTCTCCCGAAAGTCACTGTCCCTTCAGTTCCCAGCTGGCTCCTCATGGTCAGAGCCTGATGAATGTCCCTGTTTGTCCATCTGAGCTGAAATGTAGTCCCAGCATCCTAGGGATTCACTGGACTGCGATTCTGTCTCATTTCCACTTGTGGGTAATTAAAATAACGTCCCTCACTTTCACAACTGGAAAAACCTCTCCTACCACACCCCAGCTCCTGCTGTGTGCCCTTCTGGGACTGCCTTCCTTCGCTCTGCTCTTCCCAGATTTTCTCCATAGGGACAGCAATAGGTTTCTGTTTTGTGCATTCTCTGTGCATTATGTCATCATGGTGACTGTGTCTTAAGAATTCACGGTGTATTTATTTATCTCCTAGACTCCTGGGGGAAGTTGATAATCATTGCATTGCCCTTTTCCCTTTGTCGGGTCACCCTTAGAACAGCACCGTGATTTCTCCAAGAAAACTGGATCCTCTCCCATCTCCTGTAATTATGGACCTCTGCCCAGGGTTGGGGGTTCTCAGTTGTGAAAATTCAGTCACCAAAACCTTAATTCCCAGCCAGAACTGGCTGCCTTTTCTCTCATAGCTCATCCCAGTGACCATACAGTTTGAAGGATAAGGTGTTTGAGGATAAGGATCATGCACCTCCCAGCTTTGGTGGCCCACAAGCCTCCAATCCAACCCTGTGCCCTCTTCTTTTCCATTGCCTCCCAGGGAGCCCCAAGCCCCTCCAAACCCCACAGGAACCAGGGGCTGGGGCTCACAGCTCTGCACCCAAACTATCAGGTCAAGCCAACCTGCATCACAAACAGGAGACCTAGCATGTAGTAGAGGGGTGTTTAAAATGAAAATTGGATTCTGAGATCGGCCTCAGACAGTTCAGGTAAGTATTGTAATTAACTGTGAGATTTCTCTGCAAATGTTGCTGGCTGGAGCAAGAGACTCAAGCATCCTTTCTCTGGTCTTATTCTGCAATGCAAGAGTTTATTTACTGTACATTTCAAAATAGAGCCCTTCCCCCCTCCCCATTTTGTGTGGAACAAACAATGCTATGTCTCTCCTGCCACTGCAGCATTAGAAAAAAACTGGGTCATGCATATAATTCTGCAGAGGGAAACAAAAGGCCATTCTACCCCTCTTGGATCTCGTATTTATGGATGCTGTGGCACATTATGGTAATTCTCACTTGAATCCAGCATATAATTAATAGCTAATAATTAAGCTGGGGCATTTTTACATGCAAATACAGGCAGAGATTCATGACACAGTGGACAAGACAGTGAAATATGACTGACACATACAACTGCTTGCAGACTTTCCAAGGCACCAGATTCCCATCTCCGCTCTGCCTTCTGGCTTTTCACACGCCCGTGTGTGAAGAAACACTCTCATTTTTGGTTGCTGATAACAAATTCTTTCCTCTGTCTGTGTTCTGTCCAATTTAAAAAAAAAAAATACACCATGTCTGCATGCAGGGCTGGATGGTTGGTGGATTTATCAGAAGTATGAAGTTGACATCTGTTCTGGACTCACAGAGGGGTAATTCTAGGAAGGCATAAATTGTGGGGACACAAGAATATGCTCACATACACTTGATTGTAGGCTGTACATGTTGATTTTATAAATGCCTATGTACAAAGTAAAAAAAGCTGGAAAAACCGGCTTTGGCTTGATGAACAGCTTGAAATCAGCAGAAGTGAAATCTAGTGTAAATATATTGATTTCTGGTACATTTTAGTGCTTCTTTGTGCTCCTCTGTGCATTTAGCCAAGTATTGTCTCTTATATATGCACCCAGTGACTCGTTGCAGTAAGAACAACCTCAGGCTGAAGAGATGAAAATGAAATAAATAAAAAACCCCTGGAAAACTGTTTCCATGGCTGTGACTGGGAACAGAAGTGTTCCTGCTTTGCTCTGGTCAGGATGTGACAGAGCCACTCCCCTGCCAGCAAGGCTAAAGCAAAGAAGGTGATGAAGCAAAAAACACTCCCATTATCACTCCGGGATTATCAGACATAATACTGCAGGGTGAGATGAGGTCTCAGGGAATAAACACTGTCCTCTAAGTGTGTCCATCTCTGCACACTCCCTGGCAAATCTGGGGTAACATATGGTCAGGGAAATCAAAGCTACAGACCCCCCTCTAACTT
>PYHW01010395.1:1338279-1361147 GCA_013186435.1 Turdus rufiventris | reverse complement strand
CCAGGCACTCATCAAAGCCTCTCTATCTTCCCTCTCTGCAGCTGGACAGGGCAGAGAAAATGCAACAAAGGGTTCTTGGGTGGAGATAAGGACAGAGAGATCCCTCACCACACACCATCATGGGCAAAACAGACTTGAATTAGAGACATTAATTGAATTTAGTAATAACAAAATCAGAGCAGGACAATGAGAAGTAAAATCAGACCCTAAAAATACCTTCCTCCCCACCTCTTCCTCTTTCCCAGCATCTCAGGGAGACAGGGAGTGGAGGTTATGGAAGGGACCTTAAAGATCCAGTTCCAACCCCTTGCCATGGGCAGGGACACCTCCCACTCGCCCAGGTTGCTCCAAGCCCCATCCAGCCTGGCCTTGAACACTTTCAGGGGTGGGGCATCCACAACTTCTCTGGGCAACCTCTGCCTGTGAACATTTCTCCTCATTGACACTCCAAACAAATGGTGTGACTCAAGGCACTGAAAGAACTTGTGGGATAATTTAAAGCTCCACTATTAGAGCTGATATTGTTCTACAGCATCCCATTCAGAGGGATTTTAAGCAGCCCAAGCCCTGGCACACAATCCTTTGTAGCTTTGGTCCTACTGACCTGGAAAGCAGTGGGACAGCACTGGGAGTGATGGCTACAGAGTTCCTGCTCCTGGATAACCATGACAAACACATCCAGCATCCCTGCCACCCTTTGTTACACATGGACTTGGGGGATGCAGTCCCTTGGGATCACTGGGGACAGCAGGAGGTGTGTGGGGCTGGAGTGAGGAGCTGCAGGAATGGTCAGTCCCTGCACACCCTGCCCTGGAGGGGAGAGGACAGCTTGGGTCTGCTGCTCTGATTAAACACACCTTACACCAGGGTCATGCAGGCACATTTTACCACTTTAACCCATGGACTTTCTGGGCTTAGAGAAATCACTTGACATGCCACGTTCCTCGCCTGCTGTTTGTCCAGTTCCTTCCTGCTGGTTTTGATCCTACTGTAGCTGCTCCACTGTAGATGAAAAGAAAGAAAAACGTGAGCGGAAAAGAGGGAGGCTGAGCATACACATATTTCGTTTTGATGACCCTTTCACTGTATTTCATCTGTCTTTCATTTAACACACTGGTGACATTTATGCATTTCCAGAAATACCACCTAGGAAAGAAAACACATTAAGGGACAAATTGACATAAAGAGTAAAGAGTGAGGTATCCTTCAGTGGGCTTGGCTGGAAATGTGCAGAGCCCAGGCATCCCTCTGTGCTGAGCCATCCTTGGAACCTCTGCCTTGCCGTGGTGAGATGCTCCAGCTCCATGCAGCAGATCAAAGCAGCTCCTGCTCCTTGGTTTTGTCTTATGTGATCCACCTGCCACCCTGAAGCCAAGCTCCTGTCTGGAAAATAGGAATAATTTTTGCACAGAARTGCTGTCCCWGCTCCTCCAGCTGTGCTTGCGCTGTGTGCTGTTCCTCCAATGCTTTAGTGACCTGCYCTTTCTAGGGAGGGAAACTGCAGCAGCACAGAGGAGACCAAGACAATAACGATAATRTTAGTGATGATGATGATGATGATGATGATGATGATGATGATGATGATGATGAAGGCAGTTAGTGCTGGGATGCAGATAGCACCTGGTCCTGGGACACTTCCTGGGCCAGGCACACCAGGAACAGGAACAGGCTGGTGAATTATTTTGCCTTTCAGACACAGGAGCTTTGGTGCTAATAACACCCATCCTTTATCAAGGAACTGCTGCTCAGAGCCTTCATTTGGGTGATGGATGGTCTCTGCCAGGAGCACAACACCTCTGCAGTCGTAGCTGACAAGTTTGGTACAGATGGGCAGGACCACACTTCTTACCCTCTGTATTGTATATCACAGGATGACAGAGTGTTTTGGGTTGGAAAGGACCTTACAGATCCTCTAATTCCAACCCCCTGCCATTCCTATGGCATGCCTCCTCCCACTAGACCAGGTTGCTCCAAGTCCCATCCAACCTCATCTTAAGCACTTCCAGGGTCAGGGCATCCGCAATCCCCTGGTGAACTTGTTCCAGTGTCTCACCACACTCAAGGTAAAAAATTTCTTTCTTGTATCTAACCTCTTTCAGTTTGTACCCCAATACGGTTTTACACCTGCTATGGCAGTTTAGGGTGCAGCTTAGCCCATACAGACCATCAGTGCTTTGTTCCCTAACCCTGGGTGAAAACCTTACCCACCACTTGTGCGTGTCCTTCCCAGGGGAAGGGGTGGGATGCTCCACACTGACCTGTCCGGCCTGAGCACAGCCCTGGGGCTCTCCAGGCTCAAGACCAGCTCTGGAGCTGACCTGTTTCATGCTCCTGGGCAAATCCCTGGTACAGGGATCGTCATGCCCAATGCCAGTCTCTGAGGGGAGCACAGAGGCTTCATGAGCTGATGTTTAGGGAAGGCTTTGGACAGGAAAAGTGTATTCAGCGTTAAAAATGAATGAGCATCAGTAATGCCAAAAATGTGTCTGATAGAGAGAGAGAAAGAAAATATCAGAGGACAGAATGCTCAGGGAGCTGGGAGCTGGCCCAGACAGAGCCACAGAATTCCTGGTGCCCAGGCAGAGGGCATGGCTGCAGCCTGGCTGTGGCACAGGGTCCTTCAGGGACCATGGTCCAAATGGCTTGCCTCACCTTGTCCTGGCACATGGAAAACTCAGCACTCTTCTGGGGAGTAGCAAGCAGGAGATTGTCCTTCCATCATCCCTTTGTGATGTATGTTATAAAGTAATTCGTGTTTTGTGAAAGATAAATCATGTTTGTAGAAATAAAGAATTTAATAAAGGAACTTTAGGTAGGCTGAGCCACAGAGAGGAGAAAAATTGAAAGATTGCTTCACCAGATTCCAGCGCTGCAGCCACTAACAAAGCCCAATTAGCAAGTCAATAGAACCAGCCCCAAGGAGGTAACTCCTTATGGGACAGGAAACTCCCCGGTGATGACTTGATAATCGCCACCAATCAACATAACCAGGGTCTTTAGGAAAACCTGCATTTCAATGCCCAGTTCCAGTAAATCAAAATCTGCACACATCAAAATTCATCGCTGCGCAGAAACTGTTTTTGTCCAGTCCATGGTAGAGAAAGGAAACTACATGGATATGGGAATCCACGGCAGAAACAAAGGGACTTTTGCCCCAGGCCAGAAAAACTGTATAAAAACAGAGTGCCCAGGACAGGCATTTGTGAACACAGGGGGATCTGATGTGACAGAGGTCAGATCAACCTGTGTGTTCACCCAGCACCGAACCCGGGCTCGGTGCTGGCTTTTTGGTTGTGGCTTCCCAGGACCGTATTTTCGGTCGCAAAAATAAAAATTGTTGTTTTAATTTTTAATTCGGCTCGATTCGTTTGTTACCTGTAACACCTTCATCCCAGTCTTCAGACTTGCAGGGCTGAAGACACCTCCCTTCCCCTGAGAAATGGGTGGTCCAACAAACTTCTCATGCTTCCCTCCCCAGCACTGCCCATTTTACACCTCCAAGGCCACACTGAGGAATGACAGTCACACAACAGCACTGGACCCCTTGGAATGGGAATAGAAACCTCTGCCTCTCCTGCTCAGAGAAGATCTGCTTTTACAGGGTGTAACAAAACCACTGAGCATTCAGCAGGTTTCTTACAGGGAGCAGCCCTGGGAAAGCAGACTCACTCCTCCCTCTTCTTGCTAGGACTGAATGTCATCCTTGGTCCAAATCAGGAGGCTGCAATGTCCTTGATTGCAGGAGCAGGTCAGCATGGAGACCTCACCACAGGGAGATGAGCCACAGCTCTCTGGGCTCTCCTTGCGTTTGTGGTGACATTGGCTCAGGCTTTGTGCTGAAGAGCTGGGGGTGGGAAGGCGTGGAAAGGAGGAGCACGAACACAGCAAGGGCTAGGAAGGTGAATTTGCTGACCCATGTGTTTCCCTGCTGCTCTCCAGGATCAACCTCACACTGCAAGGAGCCTTCCAGCATCCCTGTCCATGGCTTTGCTCCTGGAGCAGCTCCTGTCCCTCGCAGGCAGCTCAGTTCTTGGCCAGCACGAGCACAGAGACTGCAAATCCAGCAGAGTTCCCAAAGGCTTGGATGGGAAAGGACCTTACAACTCTTCTCTTCCCAGCCCTCTTCCAGAAAAACATCTTTGATCTCTTGTGTATTGCTGCAATATCTCCCTTGTGATGTAAGAGGGAAGGAAATGTCCCTTGGTCCCATCCCCAGGTGAAGGTGCAGCTCTCATGCTCACATGCTGGAAGTGCACTGTGCCTCGTGCTGTCGGGGAAATGAGGACACTTCCTCCTCCCTCCCCGAGGAGCACAGCTGAACTGCCTGCAGGGAAAGTGCTGCCAAGCTCCCCAGATGAGCCACATGTCACTTCCCACGTCCCTGGCGCAGCAGCTCTGACACTGAGTTAACAAGTGCTGCCAGGAGCATTCCCCCTCCTGGATGTTCTTCCAGAGCAAATCCTCGCTCTGAGCCCATTTCACTGCTCACCCACTGTCCTGCAGAGCAGTGAGGCAGAGAAACTCTAAGAGAACCAGGACAATTATATCAGGGATCTGGAGAACCTTTGGAGCTGGACTGGTGTTCACTGGGTGCTCACAGCAGTGGGATCTGCAGAAGGTTCGTGCTGTAGGATCCAGGCAGGATCCAGTACAAAGTGCAGCAGGACAAGGTTGTGCTGTAAACAGAATTTCTGCTCAAAAGCAGCTTTCCCAATACCAGTTCTGGGTGCAGCCTTTCACAACCACAGCTTTCCTAGCCAGCCACTCCAATCTAAGGGGGGAAAGAAACAAAAACAGTTTGATATTTCTCATTCAAGAGAGAGATTCAGAAGATGGATGTTGGCCACAGGGCTTCACAGACGTCTTTAAATTTCTTTTTTATGATAAATATCACGTGTGACTCTTGGCAAATCAAAAACTTACACTCCATTGGAAAATCTCATTTGTTTTTTTGTTTCACACAGAATTATAAGATGCAACCAGCTCCTCCTGTTGAGTCCAACAGCTTGTGTTTGACTATGGCACAGATTTCCCATCTGTTCCTCAGTCTCAGTCCATTTTGCTGCAACATCACACTGAGAGCTGGTACAGATGATCCCCCTAAATCCCTCAAATCCTCTTCTAGACACAGTGAGTCCCCATTCTCCAGGCACTGCCTGTGTTTCTTGCTCTCCTGTACATCCCACTGCATGGAGCAATATTCATCCTACATTGTTGGAAGAGAGGCAGGCCGTGGTACAACTGCTCTGTCACTGATTACTGATTATCCCACTGATTTCTGCAATCCCCAGCTCTTAACAGCAATTATATTAATTTTTTTCCCTCAGACTAGTGGCAGAGTTGATCAGTACTGGAATTAGCAACTCTCTCCAGTTTCCAGTTAAGGAAACAAAATTTTATTTTGCCTGGAGCTATCTGCACCATTTCAGGCTGACTGGGAGTGGAACTGCTTATTCCTTCCAGTAGGTCTGGATGATCCTACACCCTGTCACACATGGGCTACTGCCCTACAGCAGCCCCTCCACGGGAAAACCTCAAGAAGAGCCCATCTGTGACAAGAGAAGGGGAGGAAGCTGCTGGAAGTGATGACATAGAAGGATACCCAAAGTCCTGGGCTTTGGCTTAGCTTAAGACCTTGTCCTTTTGTTTCTTGCTGTTCTGGGAAGCTGGCACAGTGTTCCCTAAAACCAGCACAGTGGTGCCTCCAAGTCTCAGCAACTGGAGGCACAACAGAGAGGAGGTGAGAGAGGGCTGACAATGCCAGAGCTGGCTGGGAAGCCAAATTTCCTTGAAATTATGCTGGGATTTGCAGAGTTGTTTTCATGTGGGATTAGAAGGGAACCTCAAACAACATTAAAGAAACCAAAATACTGCAGTTTTGTTTTGGAAACACTGAATTTTTTGGAAAGCAAATCTGGCTTCCAAGGTACCTGGCAGCTTTTGGATCAAAATAACAGAATTGCCAGGGGTCTCAGGGCCCTCAGGGGATGGGTAGCTGCCAGGAGAGATGTGGCAGATGCCTCTGTTCAGTACAACAGGTACATGGAGACTTTTTACTGATTGCTGGGCTTGTTATTTTATTATAGAGATCTCACAATCTGACATGAGCTTTTGAAGAAGGCCAGTGGTGAAGGTTTTGGGAGGGGAAGGAGGACTAGTAGAAGAAGGAATAACCAATTTCACACCCTTCAGTGCATTTAGCCAGGCCCATCTGAAGCCATCAACAAAGTACACTGGTGCAGACAAAGCTGGGAATGAGAATGGTATGGATAACAAACATTTTGTCCCAATGTGGCTTTTCCCTTTCATTCCTGCACTCGTGGACAGCCAGCCCATGATAGAAACACCCCCACATCTCCCTCCTTGCTGCCGAGGATATTGAGACAGGTTCCAATCATCCAACACAACAGGGGCTGCTGTGAGCACAACCCAAAATCTGCTACCCCTGCCCCTGCTCCTCCACAGGCCCTCGGTGTGCACAAGCCCAGGGCACCCCAATGCTGAATTTGAGGCTGGGGGCTGCTGCCAGGATTAAATGTGACTGATTAGGCAGGTACAGGATTGTACTGCTGAGAAAGCAGCTTCGTATCAGCTTCTCTGTATCAGAACTTAAAATCGCAGCCATGCACAGCTGAGCTGGTGCTGCTCAGCAGTGAAGGAGCTGATGCATTCCCTAATGAAGATTATATTCAAAGAGGGAAATGTTTTAAGGAAAGTGAAGGCTCAGCAGAGCTTTTGATTACAGATTTCAGTCCTTGAGTGGTAACACGGTGAGGGTCCTGACAAATTGACACATGAAGGTTTTCAGACACAGGCTATCCTTCAGGGCTGATTTGAAACAAATCTTAGCAGCTAATTCTAAAACAGTGAATGCTTTGCACAGCAGGGCACAGCAGGCATTAACACGTTAAAGCCGAGTCATCAAACACACCTTTCACTCATAAACACCCGAGAACTTCCCCATTTACCAGTCAGCCCAGCCCAGGATGCTTTTGAGATGCCTTTGTATGCAAGCCCAGGGCCCAGTGCTGAGAGAAAGGCTCCTTTTCATTGCTGTGAGTCATGAAGGCATCCTTAGGCAATAGATCCTGCAAAGATTTTAGTGTTCTTCAGGCTGGCTCTTTACAAGGTATCAAGCATCTTCCTTGTGCAACCTTCACCCTGTCCTGTCCTGCCCAAGCTGGGTGAGTGCTGATAAAACCCAGCACGGAGACCAGCCCCTGTTTGCTTGGGTTTTCAACAAGACTGAGCCAGGGGAGAAGGGCCCAGCACAAGTTCTGACCACGGTGTCAATCTGGAGCCTGCCAGGGCAAGGACAGAGCAGTGTTTGCAGTTTAGCTCAGTGGGATGGAGATGGGTCCAGAAAAAGGGGAAAGGAGTGGCTGGAGGGCACTGCTGGCCACTGAAGCACTGCCCCACACCAGGCAGGGCTGTGCTGGTTTGAGTTATGGTGTGCTGAGCCCTTACCCCTCCTCCACAGCCTGATCAAATGGCAGGAGGATGTCTCCTTCCTGTGCCCAGTGGTGAAGAATGAGGCATGGAAAGGCTGAGGATCTCAGGGAGCAGCAGCCCAGGCAACCCCAGCAGCACGGATTGCTCATGCCTTGGGCAGCTCTTTTGGAACTACAGGGTTGCTCCAGAGATCCTGGGGCCTTTTCCAAATTTTGTGGGAAGAGCAGAAATGTGAGCAGTCACTGAAGTCACTGATGGCTGCCGTGGGTGGCTTGCCCAAGTGACAGCTGCGTTCAGGGGATGGAATTCCTGGGATGCATCCTGGAATCTGGGCTCCTGTGACACACCAGCTGCCCAATCCAGTGCCTGGCACTGTTCCTGTGCCACCCTTTGTGACCATCTGCCAAAGCAGAGCAGGTGGCACGGGAGGGAAGGCACCTGGTGCCTTTCTTGCTGTAATTCACAGCTCCACATTTCCACCAAACTGGTCCATGAAGTGGTCTGCACTAAGGTGAGCCACAGTCCTGCCCAGGTGTGGACACAGGCTCTGCACAGCCAGATCTGTTTGGGAGCTGTAGCTCCAAGGAGCACGTGGGACTGAGTTGAAAAGCAGGGCAGTGGCTCTCTAGATGGATGTAGCTATTTTTATAGCGCATGTGAGCTGGAGCTCTTTACATTTCCCTTCCAAATGGTGCCCTGAGTGCCCATGGGACATCCCCCAGAGAAGCTGACCCTGCTGAGCACAGGGCTATGGTGGGCAGGTGGGGATAGGCAGAGCATGGTTTGTTCTGTGTGCTGGGCAGGCTGTGCCAGCTTCCCTGAAGGAATGGCTTTCAGCCCCTGTCTGTCCAAATGAGCATTCTCTTGCCTTGATTTGTCTGGAATTTGTCAAGGGAGCCAAAGCTCAGCATTGCTGAGAGAGARCATTTTTATTTCCATTCTGAAACATCATCACTTCCAGTTTTGTCTTATAAAACTCCTCTTTGCCTTTTCCCTGACCTTGAGGTTGTGTGGTGTGATAAGGCTGTATCCATACAGTTGCACTTTCACCTTTTAAAGGAATGTGTGCATCCAGTTTGCTGCTCGGGATGGCCCCTGTGCTGGGTTAAATCCTGAATCCACCCCAGGAATTGCTCGGGCAGAGCTGTAGCCAAATTTGTGTCTAGGGCTGTCCCACCAAGATGAGGGTGCAGACAGCTGGGCACCAGTGCCTCTACATTGCATTCACACAGATGGAGCCTTTGTGTCCCTTTTTGGGACCAGGCACGCTGCCACCATGCAAGGATCTTCTCTGGCAGCCCAGGGTCAAGGATTTGCCTCTGTGGAAATTCAAGTGGGAAAGTTTCTCACTTTCACTTCTCCATGGCTTTTATCTTCATAAGTGAAAACACTCAGGCATAGAGGCAATAAATAGAAAAGTGGAGGTAGTGGGAGGAAAGGCAACAGGGTTTAAAAAACAACAAAATGTTGATAACAGGGCTGTAGTACCAGTTTAAGGCGAGGTTCCAGCTGAGAAATGCTCTGCACAGGCAGAACAGTGTGTGTCCCTTGGGATGGAAGGGCTTTCAAGGGGCTCAGTGTGGATAAAGGGGGAATCTTTTCAGCCTAGATCCAATTACATGACCAAGCCCCCCATTCACAGACTTCACTGATTCCTTCAAGTCAGCTTCAATCCCGAGGAAAATTTTCCTGTGCCCCATTCAGTGTAGAAATGGTGCCATCCACTGCCTAAGCAATTTCAGAGACATTTTTAAATCATATTCTGTGTGGTGAAGAAGAGAACAAAAAACACAGTGTAGAACCATATTCCTGAAGGGCAAAGTGTCCAGGAAGGCTGGTCCTTCCTCAGGGAGGAAATCCTAAAAGTGCAGGAGCATGCTGGCCTAGCTGAAAAGATAGCTCAGGCTGGAACTCAGGGGGAAAAAAGAGTTGCTTCAGCAGGCAGCTCAGGAGGACTACAAGGATGTTGTGAGGTTATGCAGGGAGAAATTACAAGGGCCAAAACCCAACTAGAAATTAACCTGGCTTCTGCTGTAATAGACAATACAAAAAGCTTCTATAAATATATTCACAGCAAAAAGAGGGCTAAGGAGAATCTCTGTCCTTTATTGGATGCAGGGGACACATGGTGACAAAGGCTGAGGTACTTAATGCCTTTTTTACCTCAATCTTTAAGTCTTTTAAGACCAATTTTCTCCAGACATCCAGACCCCTGAGCTGGAAAACAGAGATGAGGAGCAGAATCAACCCCCACAAATCCAAGAGGAAATGGTCAGTGACCTGCTACAGCACCTAGACAAACTGGAGTCCATGGGGCTGGGTGGCATCACTACCCCTGGAGGAATTTAGAAGATGTGCAGATGTGGTACTTGGAGACATGGTTTAGTCTGGGTTAAAGGTTGTGCTTGATGATCTTAAAGGCTTTTTCCAACCTAAATGATTCTATTCTAATTTTAGAGAACAAGCTCGCTGTTTTTAGATAACTGCCCCCTTTTGCCAGCCTGGATGTTACTGTGTAGGTAAAAATCTCTTTACATGATTTAAACTACTCAGGTGTTTGCTACCCTTGACAAATCTTCCTGCTATCTCCACAGCAATCTGCTCTAGCTGGGAAGGATGCACTTTTCCCTGACTGTTCCAAGCCTGTCTGTTCCATAAGAGTGCCTCTGGCTTGCATCCCCAACCTAAATGTGTTCTCTATGAAATGCAATTTTTGACTCTGCACGGTCAGAGCAGACAAACGCCAGTGAGTTGCCAGATAGGAAAAAAAGTCAAGCAGATTGGACCTCTAGAGGCTGCCAGCATGAGGCATGGGAAGGGATGAGACAAGGCTCTGCTCTGAGCTGTATTTTCTGCAGGGTGGCGGGTGGCAGCTGCTGGTTTAACCTGCTCGGTGCCCGAGGGTGCTGGGGCCAGTTGCAGCATCTCCAGCACCTTTGGGATGTGAAGCTGCAGCTGTGGGCAGCTCGGGGATGCTGTGGGACCGCAGCTGAGGTGCCTGCAGGAGGGCAGGGCTGTGCTGGGGTACCCAGCTAAGGAAGCAAAGCTGAGATGGGCAGCGATGGAATGACTCTGCTCATCCTGGGCTGCACCTCCCAAGCCAGCGGGGTGGGATGGGCATCAGTTAAAAACAGACAAGGTGAGGCTGGGAAAGATGCCAGGGAGTGGTTAGAGTGGGTTTTTGCAGGTTTTGGGATGCCTCGGGATTTCCCCAGGCACAAAGCCTGAACTGCAGCAGCTCGCAGAGCCAGGCTGCCTCCTGCCCATCCTGAGCTCAGTGGTTAACCAGGCAGCACCACGGCTTGCAGAGCCATCTACTGACACAGGCATGCACCACAAGGAGAGAGATTATTTTTTTTTCTCTCCTGTAGGTTTTTTTTCAACTTTGTCCATGCAGTTGAGGGGTTTTTTTTGCAATACAGCCCATGGGCAGTACAGACAGCGTGGTCTGGCTCCTGCACACAACTCAGCACAGGAATTGTTTTACTCTGCCAGCCCGATACCTGCTCTCGTCTATAAGAAATGTTCCAACATCGCCCCATCTTCAGCTATGGATCTGTCATGCAAGACAAAGAAGGAAGAAATGAAAGATTTTTTGAGGTGTCCTTGGAAGCCAGGAGACAGATCCTTCCCTCCTCAAACAGGAGCTCTGCTTGGAATCACAGCACTGTCAAAAGATCCATAATGTGGACACAGGCCTGGAAGCTGCTGGAGGGCACAGCAGCACCTGGAGCAAGAGGGACAGGCTGAACAGAGCCATGCTGAGGCCACAGGGCTGCATCCCTGAGGTACCAGGGAGGCAGGGGCATCTGCTCTAACAAAATTTCTTTCCATGCCTTTTCTTGGGGCTGTTCTTTATCTGCTGTAAATGCACACAAGCCCCAGCACTTTCATTTTGCATCAGATCATATGGATCGCTGCCTTCTCTCCAACAGCAGCAGAAACAAACCTTTTCTGCCTGACCTGGGTCTGCAAAACAGATTGTGTGTTTATTCCATGACAATACCCACTTCTTTATTTGTGTGCAAACAGCAGGCTTCAGAAAGAGCGTGATTCTCCTTTGCAAAGTGCTCTGTGCCTTTGGGATGGAAATGCACCTTTCCTTTACAGCTATAAACAGATGCTGTGATTTTTGGGTTTGCAGGGTGGATGCTTCACAGGAAGCAGAGCTTACAGCAAGCTACAAAGAGCTGCTTTTGTAGCAAAATGTGGACATTAGGATGGAGTTTGAGAGAATCGTAGAATAGTTTGGGTTGGAAGGAATCTTTAGAAATCACTTTATTCCAACCTCCCTGCCATGAAATTTTTCACTAGATCAGGTTGCTCAAAGTCCCATCCAAGCCTTAGGGTGACTGTGGCTCTCATGACTGCCGCAGTTGGTGCCCATCTTGTCCCAGATGAGCACCTGTGGGTGGCTCATGTCCTCTCTGCTCCCACCCTGGCTCCCACTGTTGGCTCCAGCTGCTTGTCATACCAATCCACTGCATCTCTCTGCATCTAAGAGCCTCTTTCCCAGCAGGAGCTGGGCTTGCTTTTGCAGTTTGGAGGAGCCTTGGCAATTCAGTTTGTGATACTTTCACAGAGGTGAAATGAAATCAGAAACAAAGATGAAAAAAATAGTAACCAGGCTCAAAAAGTCATTCCCCTAGGAATAGCAGGGGGGGAAGAAGAAAGCTTTTAAAAGGAAGGTGGAAGAAGAAAGCCTTTAAAAGGAAGGTGAGAGAGCTGAGTCTTGTGCTATTTTTAGCTTGCCCTGAGTGGTGGAAGACAGCTGCTGGATTATTAGAATATGCAGAAAAGGTAAAACTGGATCATGATGCTCCTGACACAAAGACTCTCCCCATGGCACAGAGCACATGTCTGGCCTCTTTTCCCTGAGCCTGGCTTTCCTGCTGGCATATCTACACTTCTGTGGACAAATATTTCAGTTCTGTATCTGCACAGAATACTGATAGGAATGGGCAGGTGCTATGTATTGCATAAATAATAAACATGTTCATTCTCTCCAAAGAAACCAACCATGTGTGAAATAGCATGTTACATACTCCAAAAAAGAGCCTTAACTTTGCCCATGGTATTGAAATGTACATTTATTGTGTGTGCACCTTTATCAGTGTACCTTTATTATTTATGTGTGTGTACCTTTATTATCGTGCACCTTTAGCAGTGCATTTCAAGACCAAAATGTGAAAAATGCCCTTTATGTATTTGTTACTTACTTATAACATTTTATTTGTTTGATTTTAAGGATATTTTTATGACCCCATAGCAAGCCTGGACTGAAACATGATATTTCTGGAGTATTTTCATTAAGGCAGCTGCCACTGGAGTGCTTTATTTGCCTGAGTGATGTGACACATCTGTCTTTTGCACCACATTCCCTGTAAGGTTTTATCGTCTTATTTGGTGTTACATTAAAGAACAAGTCAGAGACATTCTCAGTGCCATCTGACAGCAGTGTGACAGTGCTGTCCTCACCCTGCTGCCAGTGCAGGACACCCAAAGGGACATGGTGCTGCAGGTGGGCAGGTGCCCTGCTTTGCTGGATGGTGAGAACAGTCCTTCAKTCCCTTCTGGAAAGGTCTGCGTGTCTTAGAAGATGGAGCTGGTAACAAATTAGGATAAGTATTGGAGCCAATCAGACAGCAGATCATAGAATCATTTAGGTTGGAAAGGACCCTTGAGATCCAATCCAACCATTGACCTAACACACCAAGCCCACTGCTGAATCATGTCCCTGAGTACCATGTTGTACACATCCTGTAAATTCCTCCAGGAATGGTGGCTCCACCACTTCCTGCTCTGAGCTGGGCCACTCATCCTCATCGACTGGCACCAGCTTGGTCTGAGTTATGACTACAGACTTGTTTTCTGTTTTCACTTGACAGCTTTCTCAGAACTGCTGCGTGTCAAAGACATCAGGTGACAAACACTTAGCAGGGCCACCTGCTTCCCTCCAGCCTGCCGAGAACTCCCTGCACTCCCTGGCAAACATCTCAGGAAAACATCTCTGAAAAATTCCCAGAGGGCTTTGGAGGCTGGGTCACTGTAGGCTGCTGTGACATTTGCAGCCTCCTGACTCTCCTCTGCCCCTGACAGAAAGCAGTGGAGAGCACCAAGATCACATGAAGGTAGAACTGGTCAGTGTGGGAAGTACAGGACATCTCTTCAAACGACCTCCTACACATTCATTTGCAGCCAGCCCTGCTCAGCTTTTATCTTAGATCCATCTGGACAGGAAGATCTCTGTTTTCGTGGTGAATTTCACTCAGTTTGCCTTGATTAAGCCACAGCATTTCGAGACAACAATGAACAATATCAGATTCGTTTTGGCCTGACGCACTGCCCCACACAAACCAGCTGGCAATAGCCCTCAGAGCTGTGCATGTGAGCCTTAACCAAAATGGACAGGTCTGCATGGTGGGAGAGATCAGATTTGCAGTGCCAGCTCGTGCTGGTTTGAAAGCAAAACCAGTGAGAGACTCCACATCAGAAATACAATTTAATAGGAAAAAGGAGAAAAAATAAAATATTTGCAATAATACTAAAGAAAACCACGGACAGAGTCAGAATACAGCCTGACACTCCACCAGTTAGGGCGGTGGTAGCAGTCCAGATTAAGTGGTCTTGTTGAAGTAGCGATGCTGTAGAAAGGTCTGATAGCTGCTGCCCTCTGGAATCCAGTGGAAAATAGGCTGCTTTGGTGTTCTAAATCTCAGTTTTTATCTAGGTAGGAAATTTCTGGCTCCTCTCCCTGGGTGGAGCATCTCCCAATGGGATGATGTAATATTATCAGTCATGCAGTGGGACTCAATGGCCCATTAACAGGAGATATCTCCCCAGAGGAAGGATGTGGGAGCCCAGGATATTCCCCTGGCTTCCCTGGAGCCTGTACAGGGGGCTCAGAAGCCTTGGCAAGGTGCCCAAATTCCCTGTGAGTTTGATTTAAGTCCCTGGAAGAAATTACCATCTTTATATGTAGAATTACAGAGTCACAGAAATAAGTAGAGTGTAAAATAGTGTATTAGAAGGTAGAAAAATAAGGTTTTAAAAATTGTTTACATTAGAGGGTCTAAACACAAGATGGAGGATTTGTGGCGTAGTAAGGAATTCTTTCTTCTTCTTCATGGCATCCATCTTTTGGGTCAGGATGCCAACTCGGGATTGGTGAAGGGAAATCTGCACGGTGTAAAGTGGGTATAAAGTATTGGCGATTAATTGTAAATAAAGTATACGTAATTTAGRGTATAAAAGATAAGTYCTGCCCCGGAGGGCAGGAGAATAGCCTTGGATGAGTTGCTGAATGGACCACTGTTAGGTAGAAAGAAAATTCCTTAGATAAGATAAAAAAAACAGCCTTGGAAACCTCAGAACATCAGCTCTCGAGTCTTCTTTCGTGCCCTGCTGTGCCCAGGCTGCAAGACAAGACTTCTCAGACCACCCTTTACTGTGCAGGTGAGAGATCTCTGGCCATAAAAGAGGTCACCGCCTATCACAGAAGGATGGGCTGTGAAAAGATAAAGAACACTGCCCCACCTGGTTTTTAACAGATGGCCCATTAGCAGAGGATATCTCCCACAGAGATAAGGATCACTGCCCCACCTGGTTTCAGCAGAGGGTGATAGAATACACACTTTTGGGCATATCTTTACATTGTAACCCAGGACACAGCTTGAGGCAGGTGAGTTTTGATAACACACAGGTACATCATATGTGTAAAAAAAATTGGTTAGGTTGGAAAAGATTTTTAAGACCATTAAGCCCAACCTTTAATTGAGGGATTGAGGGGTGAACCTGCTGCCTGTGGCTTCAGCAGGAGCACCATGGGGTGGTGAAGATGCTCTCTCCTTATCTCTGAGGGTATCTTGCATGGCCAGAGTGTTTGTGGGCAGGCCATAATACTCACCCAACCAAAAGGGCTCAGCACTCGGCTGTTGGATGGGCATTGTACAGAAATCAGCTGTGGATTTTCTCTCCTGCTTGGTTCATGGTATGAGGGAGGATGAAAAAGGTGAAGGCTTCTTGTGACTACCTCTCCTCCATGCTCAGGAGCTGTAGTGTAATAAATACAACTCCTTTGATCTTTCAAATAATATTTTTTTAGGCAGCTTCTCCATCTAAAATCCTTTTTGAATGAGAACCAAGACACCAAGGAAAAATATGGAGGCCCTGGTGGAAAATGCTCCCTTCCTTAGGGGACTTCTTGCAAGATCTTAAGTTTGACCTGGTTTTGATATGTTTTTTGAATTAATGTAATGCGACACTGTCTTAGACAATGAGCAGACTGAACTTTGTGGGCCAGCCCTCCTGCTGGGTGTGCAAAAATGGCCAAGTGCCCTCTTAAGTTGGGTTGTGATCACATGGAAAGAATTTTTGGCAAAAGGCTAACTCTTTGACTCTAGTTTTGTTTGGAGAGCTTTCCCAATATTTATACCTAAGAAAGGATGCACAGAGAGAAACACCTCTAGAGAGCAATGCTGGAAAGCAAATTATTAATGCATTTACTTAACACAGGATATTTCCTACATTATAGTAACTTTAATATTCCTACAAGAAATTTCCCATTAAAATATCGGGTTCTGTAAAACCTCTGTGGTTAATTAAGGGTTCCTTATGCCAGCATTAATTATACTTGGTTAGATTATTGTTTAAAAAGGTTTAATTTCAAAAATTATGTAATTAGTGCAATTTAATGTTTGGCATGACTTCATTAAATCATTATGAATAGGAAAAGTATTTTAAAATTTAAAAATAACAATATTTTAATGTTCTTTTGAGGTTGGTTGGCTTCCAGTTTTACTTGACTCTGTTATACCAGAACACATATGTTAGAAAGAAAATTTCAAATTAAATTTATAAAAGTGATTTTCTATGTATGACACAAATTTTATCATCAGCTGTCAGTGTAGCCCAAGTCCTTCTGAACCACTGGCATGTGTAGATGGTATGAATAATAGGTGCTTTTTTTTTAATATCATCAAATCACTAAAACAAGAATTTTACCAGTTTTCTATATTACAGGACTATCCAATATATGGCTGAAGAACAACCTGCAGACTTTTTTGCAAAATATGATATTTGGTAAAAAATTCCAAATTAAGAATGAGTCTCGTGAAATTTCACTTTTGTCACTGAGAAAAAACTAGGAAAAGGGTTTACAATTTCTTTAAAAATTAGTTTATTGAAAAGATTTTTTCCTCTTTTACATTATACAATAAACTCATGTTTTAAACATGCTGCTGAAATGAACCCAAATACACACCTGCCAACAGCTCCTGCTGTAACACAGGGGGCTGAAGTGCTGTTTTAATCTCAACAATAACTTGTTTTTTTCCTGTGGTCACGGAGTCAATTCATCTTTTATTAGTTCTGCTTTCTTTGGCATATCATGCATTAGTTGTATAATTCCCCATTAACTTTTGTCCAGTACAGAGAGTGGCTTTCCAGGAATATCAGTCTGGCATGGCTCTTTGCACCTCCAAACTTTACCTTTCTATATCTGCCTAAATTAGATCAGCTTTATTCTTCTCCTCCATCAACTTTCCCATACAGGAGGGGCTGCATGCTGGGAATGGACCAAGCCTTGCCTGTGATTAACAGAACTCCAGGCTTGGAGAATGCTGAAATATTTATGTTCTGGGTCATGTTTGATTCTGAAAAGCACAGGGATTTATTTCTGCCAGGTGATGAAAAACTAAGAAGTTAAAGGGTTAGCATGGACGCCTCTGAGATGTTTTATGACAGACCTGCAGTGAATCCTGCAAGCAGAAATAAGGAATCACTTTTCCTGGCTCAGCCCACGCAGAGGTGCTACAGACCCAGGAACAGAGCAGTTCACCCCCAAACAGGGACAGACAGACCATGTGCAGAGACCCAACACCACAAGTTATTAGTTATTTTTAAACAGGATTGTTTTTTGTTGTTTTGTTTTGTTTTCAGCTTTTTTGTTTGTTTGTTTGTTTGGGCTTTTTTTTTTGGTGAAACATTACACCACTTACACTTTATCTTTTCCCCTATTTATTTAGTAATGATGCATTCAAAAAGGAAAGGAAGTATCAGCTGGTGTTCTTTAGCTCAAACAATATATTTCTTGTAAAACATCACAAGCAATTCATATCTGATTAAAGTTGGGCAAAACACTTTTTTCCCCTAGCTTCAGACCTGCCTTTCTGTTATGCTTCTCATGAAGGGAAATGTTTGTTGTGAACAATAAAAGGAAAGTCCCACTTTCCTGTGAATAGCTGTAACATCAAACCTCAGGCTTTCATATAATGGGCTCCTATTCTCTCCCTGGACTGAAGGGCAGCCTAAGTGAAACATTCCCAAGAAGAGATATGGAAAAAAAATCCCCTAGAAACAATAAAAAAAATTCCAAACAGCCAAACGCTCAGACTTTGTCTTGTGCCAAATCTCTCTGCTTTGCTTTTTACCTGATTGTCTGCCAACAAATGCACAGATTATCCCAGAACAAGACACAAGATCCTTTTCCCTGCACCACCACTTTCACAGGGAAAGTAGAGACCAAGCAGATGGAGAAAAAAAAAGAAGCAGAATTTCTTTGTAAAAAGCAAGAGGACAAAGATGTGCAATATAGATGTGAAAGAGATGGATGACTCATTGACTAAAAGAGAAGATGCAGCCATTTTTTCCATCATGTAAAGATTAATTAAATCATGTTCTGAATGGAGGCAGTGATGGGGACTCCCTCTGTGCCTCTTCAACTCACTGTATCATTTTGTCTCTTCCTGCCAGGCAGGAAGAAAGAACTTTACCTGCATTGCTAAGCTGTGAGAGGTCGGTTAATGATTGAAGAGGATTTTAAAGATGGGAAGTGCACAGCAATAAAACTGGTAAATACCAGGTGGCTCAAGCTTTGCCCTCAGCTCACAAAGGCAGTCAGGCATCTGGACTTTTACATTTTCGTTCATTGTTGAGCAGGTTCGGTTTGTGGTTTGAATCGCGCCTAGAGAAATGTTGCAAAAAATTACTGTTACAACTCTCAATTCTGTTTAAATAAAAACATATTAAACAGTAGAAATAAGAAATATCAGAGAAAAACAGTGTTATGGAAACACTTCAGAAGTGTCAAAAATACTGTTTTCTGGCTGGTGTGGGAAATATCCAGAAAATACTCAGAAAATATTTCAGTTTGGGTTTATCCAACCTTTGCTAGAGTTAGGTTTCAGGTATTCAAACAGAATAAAATGTGCTTTCAGTGGTCAAATTGTTCCTTCCTTGCATGTCTATTTATAAAAATGAAGAGACTGCAAAAAAATCTGTGGTATTTTGGTTAAAATGTATTTGCTTACCTTTATCTGTCAGAGATAAGCTAAGCTACTGCCCTGTGTGACAGAAGTTCTGAATCAGATAGGTTTGGGGATAGTGAATTCCTATAGGGACAAAAATGAAGAGCAGAATAAGATATAACAAGGAAATGGAATGAAAAATAACATGAGGACATTCTCCAAAGAAATGAAAGGTAATTTAGCCCAACATGCGATGGGAAAGGAGAAATAATAATGGGTGACACGTTTAAGGGCTTTTTTCCTTCAGTAGTCCCTTAAAAAAAGGAAGTTTATTTTAAATGGTTAAGTGGCTGTTGTAAGCAGGATGAGATGCTAGTGATCCTCCCTGAGAAGGTGGTGAGGACAGATGAGGCTCCAGGAAAAGAACAATCAGGGTGACTGCTTTCAGAAAAGAAGGAAGGGAGCTGGATTGGAATTGTCACTCATCAACCTGATTGCATTTTCTGACAAAATAATAGAACAGTGTTTGTATGATGCAGGAAACACCTAATTAAGAAAAGTCAAGGCAGGTTTGTAGACAATCAGCTGGTTCCAGCAGTAAGATGCTGAAATATCCTTGCCAAGGATTGCCAAGGCTGCAGATGGAATATATGTCCCTAGTTTTGGACTCCAGAAAAGATATAGGCAACTAATCCATTTCTAGAAACTTCAGGACATTTCTAGGTAAGAGAGCAGGAAAATATTTTAACAACCCTTAAACACAAAAAGACTATTGAAAAGAGGAAGATAATTGTTCTTCTTGTACACTGTGAAAGGAGATAAAATAATCAAACTACAGAAATTACACTTGCACTGATGTTTTGAAGTCCCAAGTGACTGAACTGTTCCAGCTTGTGTTTGCTGCAGTCAATTCTGTCCTCTCTTGCACAGCAAACCAGTCCTGCTCCACAGTAAGCGATTTGTTTACACTAAATGCTCTCTTTTGTGGGAAGTTGATCTGGCAAAAATCATTGTTTTACCTCAAACAGTGAGTCACTGAGCTTCCTCTGTGGCAGGACAAATGAGACACCTTTCACAATTAACCAAATAATCCCTGCAGATCATGAGTTCTGATTGCTGGAAATCCTTGTAGACAATCATTATTAAATTTCCTTCCTCTGTGCAGAGGCTCCTTCTGAATAATAAAGAGTGCAAGAGAACCAGGGTAACCATATGGTGCTGCTCCTGGTCAAAGAATATCTTCCTACACTCTTTTTTCTTTGAACCTGTGCACAAGAGGGTGGAAGATGGCAGAAACAGGGGCAGTAGTCTGGAAATATGAAGATCTTTGTTTCCTTTTCACAGCAGGTTCCTAACACAGACCTGCAAGGCAGATGGTAGCAACAGATAGCTCAGGAGCAGAATTCACAAAATCCAGATTCTCTGTGGGCTGAATGGGGAAGGTCCCAGACCCATATCCCAGTGGTGATCAACGGTGGGATGCTCACAAGGGTAAGAGGTTCTTGAAGATCTTTCTTTGCTTTTTTGCCAAATTTTGGATTTACAGAGTCACATAAAAATCCCTCAGGGGCTGCAGCCCCAAATAAACACCATCCCAGTCAGAAAAAGGCATTGTGACTGCATGCAGGGATGTTTATGGGCACACAGGGGCGTTCCCTTCACAGAGGTGGAGTCTTTGCTGAGACAATCTTTTTAGGGATCCAAATCACATCAGGAAAATCTGCAGCTGTAATATGAACTCTTTCTCCTGGGCAGGAGATCTGGGCTGCAGGGTTCCTACAAGAGGCACTGCCCCTGGCTGTGTATGTGGGATCACAACATGGGCGTGCATGTTACACAACTGGAGTGAATCAGGCCTGCCAAGGGTTGCCCAATTTCTAAATTCTAAGTAGCCCTCGGCCAAAAAATTAAGTCCAGAGAGGTTTAATCCAGACCAGTGTTTACTGGTGAGTATCCCTGGGATTCACATGTACAGCGTTCCCACTGAAAATGCCAGAAGCTCCAAAGCAGGCTGAGTGCTTCTGGTGCTCAGTGCTAGTGAGGCTCTTCATTTAAGCACCAGAATTTTAACGAAGCTTGCTGTGGTAGGGAGCCCCTGACAGTTAATTTTAGGTTGTGCTCCTGTGAACAGAAATGTGCCATTTTGATGCAGCATGTGTGCAGTGCAGACATGGGGCAATTTATTGCAGTGGCCTGCTGCCATATCACCATATTATTATCCCTTGAGAGGGAAACAATGTAGATTTATGTTTTACTTGAGTCCTTTATTTTGGTTATTTTTTCCGGCCTGTTTATTTTTAGTACAAAATTATTCCAAATTCTGTCAAGGACAGGAAAAGTTGAACTAAAACCATGACTGAAAGCGCTGCTGTGAGGGATGTTCCTGTGAACAACAAAAGCCAGAGATATGTTCTATTGCATAACCCTAAAGAAATCTCTAGAAAGCAAAGTGCTGCCTCTGTTATCTGCAGACAGTCCCCAGTCCAACCCATCCTGGTGTGAAGGAGCTGGGTGTCAATTTTAGCAGCTGCAGGATCACAGGCTCTTCAAGAAAAAACAGGTCTCTGTGTCAGGACATGGGCTAGCTGGTACAGTCCCTCCTCTTCCACTGCTTTTGAAGAATACACAATATTCAAACCCTGAAATCACTTGCAGGTTTATATTGTCTGCTCAAGATGTTTTACATCTCCCTGGGCTATTTGCTTTTGAAGACAGACCCATGGCGTTTCCCAGAAATTAATTCACAACCTCGTTTGCTGTCTTGGGAAACAGCAGCATGGATGAGCGCTCCACAGATAAGGTTTTAATGTTGAGTTGTCAGAGGCACAGGTACCTGACAGCTCTTGAAGATTAATTATGGAGCACAGCTTTCTCTGTTCCTATCTGCCTGCTCTGAAGAGACAACTGTGTTTTCTTCCCTTTAATGAATGTGTGCTGTAATAACAGCTTGCAAATGTTTTACCTCTGGAAGCAATTACTGAGTTTGTTTTAAAAGCAGAGCTAACACTGAAGACATGTTTACTCTCCAAGTAGACACTCTGTATTTGAGCTATTACATTTCTTGTTACTAATTTTAAACCAGTGTTGTGCAGTTGTGAATGCAAGTTGCTTCATCTGCTACAGCAAACACCCTAATTTGTTAATAAATTAGCAAAAGGGGAATCGAGGGAGAAGTTTCAAGAGCAAAACAATGTGTTGGGAAATCACCTCGATTCCAGATTCAATTAGAAGTGTGTGATGCTGCCAGCTGTGGCTGGAGCCCTAATGAGCTGGGTAATGCTCACAGCCCCTCTGCTCCCCTCCGAGTGCTTCTCCATTCCCTGGTGCCTGCAGCTCCTGCTCAAGGCATTTTACACTCCCTGGGCTCCTTGCTTGGGTCCATTGCTTTCTGTCTCTGGTGAGAAAACGATGGCAGCAGCCAGGGACATCCACTGGCACTTTCTAAAGCCTTTCTATAGCACTGGAGACCTTAATCTAAAACAACCTGTACAGATTAGGGCCAATCTCCATTAGTCTGTTCTTGGGAGTAGCCTCAGACAGTTTTTCTCCTCAGTTAATTAATTAATTGCCACATCAGGGATTACTCATTTAGTGGAGACCACCTTTAGAAGCTGTTATTTTCTGAATATAGGGGAGTGGAGGAAGATGCAAGCTGGACAAGTTATTTCCAATATTCTTCTGTGTTGTTTCTCCTTCCTTTCTTGGGGGGAAGCTTGGTGTTAAGGTCCTTCTCTAGCAATTAGGGAAAGTAGGCAATGTATCACACATCTTGTGTCCATGGCTCTCTGCATAAGAACTCATAACACACCTTTGAGAAGAAGCATTATATCCACAATGGGTGACACTGAATTTTGGGAAATGGTATCCCATTTCCCCTCAAAAATACCGTGCTACAACACCAGCACAGTGTGGGAGGCATCAGAGCCACCTCCTCTCTGCCACCACCATGACACATTCAACGTCAGGTTCAATGGGGCTTTCAGCAACCTGATGAAGTTCAGGATGTCCCTGCTCAGTGCAGGGGCCATAGACTTCAAAGCTCCTTTACAACCTAAGTCTCTCTAAGATTTTATGGTGCTGTTTCAACTCAGTAAAGCCCTCTACCCTGATCCTTCCTTTGCTCCTTCCCCTTGTACCTCCACTGATCCTTTTTGCTCCATTGCTTGTCTT
>PYHW01010395.1:1327760-1338225 GCA_013186435.1 Turdus rufiventris | reverse complement strand
GCAACACAGCCCTGGTTCTGTTTCCTTCCTACATGGGGGAATTTAGGATTTTATCACACAGTAGAAGTACAAAACTGCCTCATTGTCCCAAAAAGCCATGTAAGAATCTAAAGGCATTTTTCTGCACAAAGTTGATGAGAAGTCTTCCCACCAAATTCACAAGCAGCAGGACCAAGTTTGTACAATTAAAATGGGAGCTCCAACTTCAAAGGCAGGCAAAGAAAGGGCACAGCATGAGCTCATGGGATTGTTTACTATGCAACTGTGCTCTCCACGTTTTTAAAACTTTTGCTTAGATTTCACTTTTCTTTGAACTCCAGGCAATGTGCATATTTAGGCCCACTAAAATACATGATATTTTCTAACAAACTACAATGCAGATTAGATCAATTCTTTAATCTCACGTTTTTCCTCTTGAACACTGCAATCAATCATTTTATGCTCAGTTGGATATAAAATTAACACAGGCACTTTAGATTTATTTCAGAATTTCTGTATTCTAAACCATTTAATTTTGCTGGGTAAATGCCAGAGTGTTCTCATCCATAAAGGTGAACATAGCCCAGATCCAAGCAGAAGATGCACAGCTACTTCACTGTGAAAGTACTGAGGTGGAAGCACACATTTTGATGGGTATTAAAGAGAGTCCACAATCAAAAGCATTTTTGTCCAGGGAAAATGAACAACATAGAGTATGCTGGTGAATCTGAATAATTAACTTCAGTAGAAAAAGCAGCTCAAGAAAACATTGTAAAGATTTGAAAATCCCAACAACAAAACCACTACTGACAGTGTGAACCATTCACAGTTCCTACTCTCTGCCAGTGACTGTGGGCAAGTGTTTTTCTTGAGCACACGGACAGTGTCTGGTAACAGCCAGAGAGCTCTTCTATTCTGTGAAAAAACAAAAAAAGATCTCAGAAATTTGGGAAGCATGTGAAGAGGTCCTTGTGATCCTGGAAGGGAGACAGACCTTTATGTAATTTACAGGAAGTGCTTTTAGTAACTTTATGACTAAAATTTCTATAAATATCTGTTGTAGAAAAAACACAAGGACACAAAGAAACTTTCTCAGAAAAACAATAAACTGTCATAGGTTGATTACGCTTTGCAAAAACTATACTCAGAAGCTTTGGTTTATATTTTGAAGAAGAAACCTGCAGCCTTGAGATCCTACTGGGCTAAACTCTGTTTTTCTAAAATCTGCCTGTTGCTGGATTCCTCTTCTTCCATTAAGTCCTTTTGAGTCTCTTCCTGGGCTGGACTAGCACTGTTTTCTTGTACTTCTTGGAATAAAGTTTGACCCTGGGCAGAACTGTAGCCCATGTCATTTCCCACATTTTGGACTTCTGAGAGCAGGTTTTTTGGGGACAGGTGTTTCACCGTGCTTAATGCAGCTGCAGCCTTTTTCCAACAGCCAAGTAAACCATAAAAAAAGTGCTCTCAGCTTTTCTAGAATATTTCTGGAGGGCCCTGGATGGCAGCCATAAGGGCTGGTTTTGATTATCTGTGAAGGACTGTTGTGAAGATCGGTTTGAGCCCAGCCCAGACACCTGAGAAAATTTCCTTTCCCATCACACTAATGAATCGTTGTGTTTAAAAGGACAGCAACTTGTTAAAGGTGGAGAAGATTAAAAAAATAACATGCAAAGACCAGGAGCACTTCTCCCAAAGTTAAGCAATAAACAAAGGAAAATTATTTGAAGTCTCCTTCTGCAATTTCAGAGTTTGTGTTTCCAGTACTAATACCCCACTGGGCAGACTCAGCCCTGTCTCTCCTCCCAGGATAAAAAAAGCTGATGACTCAATTCTGAACAACCCTTCAGCCAACCCAAGCTCCTTCTCTCTTCTGGCTCCTTTAGTAAGCAGTCCCTTTTTGACCATTATTCCTCTTCTTCAATCATTTCTACCCAAGACCCAATTTCCCCCTAAGACTCTCCTTACTGTGGTTCCTTCTCTCTCTTGTTTAATATGCACTTTCATGCCCTAAAGCTACAAGCTGTGAAAGATCAGACCAGTCACTCCAGGCCTGTTTTGGCTTGGTGAATTGGCTCAGGTTTTTCTTGTGTTATAGTAATTGTGTAATTTCCTCCCCTTTCTCGCGTCTTTTCACTTTCTTTATTTTTTTAAAGAGAAATTCTCCAAATATGGAGAACTAAAACAAAAATCCAACATCTTCCAGATGGCTTCCTCAAACACGAAAATCAATCCATTTCCCTAGGTGCCTTCCCTGTGTCCACACTCCAGCTGTTCGCTCCCTCCTTCCAGGCTGCTATCCTTTTAGAGCTTTCTGACTGGAGCTCCCTTCTTTAGACTTCAGGGTTTTGTCTCCAAGGCTTAGCTCAGATATATCTGATACAAAGCCTTTGTGTGAGGTAAGTTTCCTCTCCAACACTTGTGCTCATTTCCTGGAGAAGGCTTTTGTTTCCCTGGTCTGTGTTTGCAGTGTGGACTACAACTCCTTATCAGCCTTTTCCTCCCTCTGACCTCCTGTCTTTTCAGCTTCTCTGCTTTGCTCCTCTGCCTTCCCAGACCAGGGATTTCTATTCTCCTGCTCTGGTATTGCCCCACTGCTGCTTGGACCAGGCTGTGGTCCCATGTATAGACTGTCTGAAACTGGGGGTAGAGGTTACTTTATGAAAACCTGGTGATTTACGAAATTAGACAGTCAAAAACGCAGGCAGTTATAACACACTTGTGACTGGTACAATCTCTTTGGAGAACAACTGGAGAAGGTATTTTAAGGCAGCAGGTGGATAGCTGGTACTTCAAAGACAAGTATCATCCTGAAGTTTATTACAAAAAATTATCAGCATTTTCTACAAATGGCAAGACACACAGAACAGACCTCTGGATTAGATACCAACTCTTTTGTAAATGGTTTTACAGAAAGCAGAAAAAAATGGATACACAATTTAAACAAAAATGAATAGTGTATGTGGAGGTGAGGATGACAAGGAGAAAAATTGTATGGGCAAAGGGAGATTAAGCTGTTGAAAAAATCCAAATACACATGAAAGACAACACAGCAGAGGAATAGGAGACTGAGGACTGCATAGGGCAGTGCTGTTGTACTGACAAAAATAAATAAAAAGAAGGAATAAAGGTCTTCTCGTTTTCTAAGAAAAGAAGTCACCATGTGAAAATGACATAATGGCTCTTGTTTTCTTTCTCCCTCCCTCCCTCCCTGCAAATGCACCCTGGGAGAATGTGATTACTACATCATATGCATCACATTTTCTAATGGAAGTTACGATGCTGTTACCAGATACTGCCATGACACTCATCCCACTATGACGTTCTTCAAGGACCTTGTAGAGCAAAACTCCAGAGAGTAGTAAAATTAGACATATTTTGTGTCTCTTTCCTGTCTTTGGTATGGGTGAAATTCAAGCCTGTGCATATTTTATGTGTCTCGTAATAACACCCACTCATTCACTGCAGAAGAGGCATTCTATTGTCCTCCCGCGACACTTCCTTGGGATTGCAGCTGGAAGATTGTCACTGGGACTTCCCTTTGTTCCCTTGCTCTCAACTAGACACTTGTGGCAGGTGCTGGATTGGTGGCCTCACAGAAACAGATACTCTAGTCCACAGCTTGCACAAGTGGAGACAATGTAACTGTCTGACTTGTGTACGGCACTATCGCTGCTGCTCGAACACTGGGGTTAATCAGCAGCTGTCAAACAGCACTGCTCCACCACTCCTGGGCTGGTGTGGTAGCTCAGTGTTGTGGGATGACAACCAAAGCTGAGAGAAGATTTCAGTCCTTTCCATTTCCTTTCCTTTCCATTTTCTTTCCTTTCCATTTCCTTTCCTTTTCCTTTCCTTTTCCTTTCCATTTCCTTTCCGTTTCCATTTCCAGCAGGAGAGGGTTGTAGTGATTACTGCAGGTCTGTGTCTCTACCTGCCCCTCTAAGGATGCCCTTCTGGCAATCTGAAGGCTGTTCTTCCCGGAAAAAGAAACAGAGGGAAAGTGGGACTGTGATAACCCATTAACAAACCCAGTCTGATGAGGAGCAGCTGAGGGAATTTGGGGTGTTTAGCCTGGAAAGAGGGAGGCTTCTCGCTCTCTACATCTCCCTGACAGGAGATTGTAGCCAAGTGGGGCTTTGTCCTCTCAAGTGAAAAGTGACAGGACAAAAGGAACTGTCCTCAGGTTGCACTGGGGAGGTTTAGATTGGATATTATGAAAAAAAATGTTGTCAAGCATTGGAACAGGCTACCCATGTGTCATCATCCCTGGGGATATTTAAAATATGAGTGTGTGGCCCTTGCAGACATGTTTTAGTGGTTGTGAGAACTTGGCAGTGCTGGGTGAAGGGCTGGATTGGATGATCTCAGAGGTCTTTTCCAACCTAAACAATTCCATCCTTCCATGTTATGACTTCAGACTGCAGACTGCCCAGCTCGTTGAGATCTTTACCATGACTGCCGTCACCAGGACGCAGATTTGGCACTGCTAAGCTTGCTCTGGCACCTGTGTGCTGTGTTGGAGTTACTCCTGGAAGTTTGGCAAATCGGGAATTATGAAAGCCATGCTGTACATTGTATCAGCATGTAAAGGAACACAGATGCCTGTGCCCTTTATTTTCCATGGACTGGCAAGAACCTGACCCTCATACCCAGGACTTCTAAAAGATTAATAAATAGCTGTATCAGCACATACACACATACATTTTATATGTGTGTATGTTAATAAATGAATTTAGGGAATAATGGAAACAAGTCCTTTTTCCTGCTACTAAAGCAAATCACTGAATAATAATCCTTTGCATAAAAGGAACAAGCTTCATCCTTAGAACCATTAATGTCACTTCTCTCCAAACTCCTGTATGAATGTTATTCCAGAATATCATGGCAGTGCTCTGCCATAATCCCTCTTTTCTAATTTCCAGTCTAAGCACACCCAGCACCATTTTGTGTCTACTGATTCTGAGCAGTGCTGCTTGTGAGCTTTAGTCATGAACTAAATCTAATTCTGGATTGTCTGAACAGACTGTTGATTTTGTTTGCAAGGAAAACAGAGGTTTAGCAGAACCTAAAGGCAAAATCAACACAGAGATGCTGCAAAAGGAATTTTTATGATGGCATTTGCTTTATCAAACTTTAGACATCAAAGTCTAAGGTGGTTGTGTGTTTTCCCTCCACAACCACCAGAAAGATGCTGACACCTCTCCAGGGTTTTTATCATTCAGGCACTTACTTGAGGATCTGATGAACTGTTTCCCATCAGTGCCTGCTTCTTGCTTTCCACAGATTGTCAAGTGAATCTGCATCAGCAGTGTAGCTGGAGCATGCACATAAAAGCAAATGAAACGAGCCTCTCCTCACCGTTTGTCTTAAATTCCAAAAGAATATTCCAGTCAAAGACACTCGGATTTTTTGCTCATTGAGAAGAAAAGGGATCACAGAGAAGTCACCTGAGATGTCAGAGAACTGTTTTAAAAGAACTAAACTCCCTAAATCTGGTCTTTATCAACATGTCGTGAGACAAACATAAGCACTGAAAGAAAAACATGGAACGTTTAGAGCATTTTTCTTTCCCCAGAAGCAAGTGGCTTTTCAAATATTCATTGCACAAATTGCTCTAATTACCAATTGAAACAAGAATAAATTTTGGAATGGTGATATCACATGACAGAGCTCTGATTCTATGGTGGAAAAAAGGGCTGAAACAGGAAATTTCCTCCCTTCAAAGCCTTTTTATCAGACCAATTCCATCTTCTAGGAGCTTACTCCAAATCCGACCAATGTGTTCAAACAAAACTGTTGCTCTCCCTCTTTTTTTCTCCCTTTTGTTTGTGACAAAAGGTAATGAATGGAGATTGGGAGTTCCCGAGTACAGCAGGAGCTCTGGAATAACTATTAACATGAATTTCTGAAAAAGGAAAAAAATGATGTGAAGGGCCAAGGCATAAGGACAAATTAGATAGAAGAAGAGATGCTGATTTTCCAGTCTGGGCTAGAAATAACACAGATGGAGAAGTGAAAAAGAATATTAAGGATCGTGTCTGCAAACCGTTCTCTGAGTGGGTGTTTTTGGGAGAGTGCCAGCTAAAGGATTCAGCTTTTGGTAGGATAAGTATGTGTTACCCATGCCCAGTTTTGTGGGTAATCAACTGACAAATCAGCTGGTAAGTTAGTCAATTGTTGCTTCCTTAGAAAAATCACTCAGGTTTCCAAAAACTTTTGATGACACACTTTTGGCAACTCAGGGACATGCTGGAGCACGTTCCCCTTCTCTGTCACACACCCCCCTCTGCACTTTCTGGTGGGCAAATGCAAGTCCAAAAATGCAACAAACTATTCTGTATTAATTCCTTTGTGGTGTTTTCCTTTGCACACAAAAAAACTTGCAATTCTTTGCATATTTATCAGGAGAAATAGCAACACTCTCAATTCACCATCCCACTTAAAATGGGAATTCAGAAACATTTTACTTGTCAGGCTGTAAATCCAATCTTCTGTTTGCGTGTCTAACTTCACTGGCTCTGAAAGCAGAACAGGAGCTGCTTTTCCCCCTTCAGGTTCAGATTTTGGTAACAGTCAAAGTGGGAATAGAGAGTCAAAATTTACACTTGTAACCAATGAGTGAAACAGAAAACTCATATTCTGCTGCTTTTGTGGGAATACACTGTAGTAAAATGGTTAATCCCCAATACTTTAACTTCTTAGGAGGGAAAATATGAGGCAATCAGGTGCTTCTGTAGTGCTCAGTCTGTTATTTGGCTCAGTTTGCTGCCTCTCTAGAAAACCTGATGTGTATTCTTGGCAGCAGACATCAGTGCCCCGAGGGAGAGGATATACAAGCCTGCAGGAATGTAGATAAACATCTAACTTCTTATTCTGCATAACAACAACAAAAAAAAATCAGTGAAAGCCTTCAAAGTGCTGCCAAGGGGCCCTTCTTCCTAATCACAAGTACCTTACTAAGGAGAGAGCTTACACTTCTAATTGAAAATATTTCATATTTAATAGATCCAATCATAATTCTGACTTTTTTTTTGACAACAAAAAAGAATAATCTATAGGGTTTTATTTTTCTGGAGTCAAGCAGAGAGAAATGTGTGTCCTTTCTAGCAGTGGGCAATATTTTCCTTGTGGTAATGCCTAATGGTTTTGTCAGTTGTTATTTACATAATAACTTTCAGAACCAAAAATGCAGGAAATACCATTTTTGTAAAATTTAGTAGCTTGCTGGAAATAATTATACACCTCACAGAAGCATCTACTGACCTAGAAGCACATAGCATTCAGTAGGTATAACTGAAGGCGAGGGTGTGTAATTGTCAGGGGAAATCAGTGTTTTATTATAGAATTTGGTCCACTCTGGCACTTCCACAGACATAGAGAATGACTGCCCTTTGGGAATGCTATTTATAAACCCAAAAGCAGCTGAACAGCACTCACAAAAAGGCTGCCAGTTTCAAGAAAATTAATGACAATCTGACATTGTTGGAGGATGGAGAGAGAAGAGGCTTTGTGCTGAGCTGAAGGCATGAAGTGTGTTAGCACTGCTTTGTCTCGGCCTCTCCGTGGAAGGCTGGGGTATTGATGGGAGCACCCTGCTCATGGCATTGTCAGTTTAGACAAATCAAAACAGAAAAATGTCAATTTACAGGTAACTGCACATCCCTTTCTCCTAAAGGCTCCTAAAGGTTCCAGGGAGAAAACTGTGTCCTGGAGCCTTCAGAGTGTGTCTAGTGTGTCTTTGCTGTATTTCCATTAAAAAACAATCCACAACAAAACAACAACCTGCCCCCCCGCCCCCNCCCAAAAAAAAAAAAAACCAAAAAAAAACCAGCGGTCACACCCAAAATAGTTCCCGAGTGCAAGTAGTTAAGTAGTTTGTGCAGAGAGACTGGTTTTAATTGAAATTTTAAAAATTCCAATCAGACATAGTTCAACTACAAGTCCACACTGCTCTAAAGACTAACAATTCCCTGCTTTATATTTTCCTGCTGGATGTTGAAACTGAACTTACTGAGCACGACCATCAGATGAGCAGCAGAACCAGCACAGGAGTGAGAGAGCCAGAAAGAGAAATTCAGTGTCAAAGAGTGACACATTCCAGATGCTATGTCAGTGCCTCAGCTGCTGTTGGGAGCCACATTTCCAGCACAAAGGGCTTGTACAGGTATCAGTGATTGTTTTGGAAAAAAAAGCACTTTCAGTTGATACCATCATCCTGCCTGTGGCACAGAAATGCAGGCACGTATATAACGTGTGCATTTATTGTTTAATAAAACTCACCGACTTTTGAGCAAACTTTGTATCTTCTGACCACTTCAAGTTGGGCTACATAGCTGTTACTGATGGAGTGAGGGGGAAATTACATTGCTAATGCTGTATGTTTTGTGCGAAGTCATCTCTGCAGAAAAAAGCCTTTGTATCCTGCTCACAGAGCATGTGTGAGAACTGCTACAACAACAAGCAGCTTCCCCTTACTTTTATTTTGGAAAGACAAAATGGCTGAAGGCCACAGCTGTTGATTTATTCAGATGCCGAAGGAAACCATTAGCCCATTGGACCCTGAAGATGAGATTCCTTTGTGCTAAATGTTAATATAAGGAAATCCCAAACAGAGGTTGCCAAAGGGACGTAATGCAAATGCAAAATGCAAAATGTACCTAGAAAGGAAGGAGGCAGATTGTTGTTTATTAGAGAAGAAAAAAAAAAAAAGCCAGTGAAAAGCAAGTTTACTTTTCCTCTCCTTAAGTACAGTGTGATGTACAAACTGTGAGATGAAAACTCTCCTGCATTCAAATCAAACAGAATATCTTGAAACACACAGCTACACATATGGTTGTACTGTTAATGACTGCATGTCCATGTGAACTGGTTTTTATCAGCATAATGTGGATGGAGCTGCTCCACACACTCCCTGCTATTTGCAGCTTTGTTTTAATTAGTTGTAACAGCCCTGTATAAATGAATTGCATCCTCAGAAGAGAGGTAAAAGAAAAAACATAATATTTGTCATCGGGGTAGGCAACTCCTCTTTCAGATTGCTGCTGTAATGGCTTCATGGCAGAAACATGATTAATCATTGCCATAATTAGCCTGAATTTCACAAACATGTCCTTCTCCCCCAGCTCTTTTCTTTCAAGATTCAACAGTTACAACTACTTTTTCATATCTGTGCCAGAGTGACATTTCCAACACTTAATTCAGAACTTTAAAAATATTTAGTACAGGACAAGCTATCATCTACAACAATGTTTAAATCAACATGAAGTGCTATTTGAAGGATGTATTTCTATATGTCACAATGAGGCCACAGAACTGAAACTTGTCCTTGCTTCCCATCTTGTTCTCAGCTCAGGAAAATGGAGTTAGCACAGAGCTTTTGGCATGTGGCAGAAGAACGACAAAAGGAAAAGGAATGGTACTCACTAGTAAAAACTGGACTGATTATAGCAAAGAGAATATGATTGACTGAAGAGGTTGGTAATAATGGAGGAAATAGACCAAGAGTGGTTGAAACAAAGGACAAAGGAATTGATTTCTGCTGGCTGATGTTCGTCATCATTCCTTGGACGTACCTTTCCAGCTAAGATTTTAACCAATAGAAGACAAATCATGTTTGTGGTGTTGCCACAACAGTTTCCAGTTAAAGACAAATAAAGTCAGGATAAACTTCCAGCATCCATAAAATTTCCCTCATTTTGGTTGGTTGCTTGCTTAATGAGTGAGAATACAAATATGGTTGGTTTACAAAGCCATTTGCAGTTATTTGCAGACCAGTTCTTAAAGATTTCTTATAGAACACCATTGACCCACATTCCATGGTTTGAAAAATATGATACTAGGACATGATTCAACAGCCTGAAAAATGGCCTCACAAGTCCTTAGTATTCCTGGCTGTATTCTGGTGATCCTTGCTGCGTCCAGCTGGTTACAGTATTTCACCCTCCTTTAGCAATCATCTGTAGCACAGCCTCTGAGCAGTTGCTCCCGGCCTGGCTGGAGGGAGCTGTGCTGTACCCAAAGGCTCCAGCCTGTGACCCTGTACAGCTGCTAAATGCCCCCTAATGGAGTGGCTGCAGTGGCCAGGAAGAACAGGAAAAACAAAATTTGCTTTGCTTCTTTGAATAATGGTAGAATCTGAGAAACATTCAAGTTGGTAAAGACCTCTGAGATCATTGAGTCCAACCTTTGACTGGACACCAGCATGCCAAATAAACCAAAGCACCGAGTGCCACATCCAGTCTTCCTTGAAGAGTTTCAGGGATGGTGACTCCACAACTTCCCTGGGTAGCTCATTCCAGTGCTTGACAACTCTTTCACTGATTAAATTCTTCCTGATGTCAGTCTGAACATCCCTTGGCACAGTTTGAGGCCATGTTCTCTTGTTCTGTCCACCCTCCACCCGGCTGTCCCCTCCTGTCAGGGAGTTGTGCAGAGCCACAAGGTTCCCCCTGAGCCTCCTTTTCTCCAGGCTGAGCCCCTTTCCCAGCTC
>PYHW01010395.1:1291289-1322816 GCA_013186435.1 Turdus rufiventris | reverse complement strand
GGGGAGCCATGAGGAGTGCTGGGGGCTGAGGAGGCGGCTAACGCGGGGGCGAACGAGGGGAGCCATGAGGGGTGCTGGGGGCTGATGAGGCGGCTAACGCGGGGTCGAACAAGGGGAGCCATGAGGGTGTGGCGCGAGGGCGGTGCCGGGGGCGCCCTGAGGGGCGGGTCCGGGGGGCGGGGCGAGCTCCCCGCGCGGGGCGGGGCCGCGGCGGTGACGTCACCCCCGCCTGGCAACGGCGTGGGGGCGGCGGCGTGCGCGGCTCTCGCGGGACTTGGTGCCCCCCGCCGTGGGCGGGGCCGAGCCGCCGGTGCCCGAGCTCGGCTGAGGCGGCGGCGGGACGGGACGGGCGAGCGGCCCCTCTGCCCCGGGCCGCCCGCGGCTCGGAGCCGCCCTTTCCACGCCCGTAGCGCCACGGATGGAGCTGCGGTGCCCGGCTTGAGCGCGTCGGCGGGATCCGGAGCCGCTCCGCCGAGCCTGGGCGGGCGGGCGCAGCATGGGTGAGCGCGGCGGGGAGGGCGGTGGGACCGGCTCCCTCTTCCCGCTCCTTCAGGGGCGCCTTCGCCGCCCTTTGTCTGAGGGGAGGGCGCGGATACGCGGGGCCCTGGGCAGCCCCCGGGGCGGGAGCGGTGCCGGTAGCCGCGGCCGGTGGAGGAGCTGCGGGGCCGGCGAGTGCGGCAGGTGCCCGGTGAGCCCGGTGAGCTCGGTGAGCGCTCCCTCCTGCGAGGGGCCGGGCCCGCTCCGTCCCGCCCGGCCGGTCCCGGGGGCTGCGGAGGGGCCCCGGCTGGGAGGAGGCTCCGTGGGTTTCGGTGGGGAGAGCGAGGTGTACAGCAAAGCCTGCTGATGCTTGGAGGGAGTGGCTTACTGAAGCATAAAAGTTTTTATGATTAAATTCTGCCCTTTCGCCTTATTTTTTTTTCCTTCGCTGAGCTGCGCCTTCACCCATTTCTCCACCAAGGCGAGAAGCACTCACTGTATTTTAAAGAGAGTGTAGAACCGCTGGGAGTGTTGCTGTGCTCAGGATGTGCCAGTTCAGTTCACACTGGTTGTAATGGGTCTGGTTTTTAATGTAAGCCTTGGCATGGGGAAGTACGAACGAGTCACTTAGACACTGCTGCTGAGAGCCCTCTTTGCTTACAGCGACTTCCCCTTTACAGACTTTGGACCTCGCTGGGTCCGGAATGGTGTGCGGATCGTGTTGTGTGGCTGGTACCTCCACCCTGCTCTGCTGTGCTGTGTACACCGCTCTGCTCGTGGAGGTGGCACTGGCTTCAGTGCCCTGTGTGCTTATGCTGCTGTGGCTGCTGTGTGCAAACACGTTCAGTCAGATCGAGAGTAAAGCTTTTAAAGTGGAAGGATACCTGGGTTTTGGATGGCTTTTCTGCCTCCCCGTTGTGCATGAAAATGAAGAAGTGCACGGTGTGCAGATCAAACGTGCTGTTAGTGAAGCAAGAAGCACTCCTCCTGGCTGGTGTTCTGCTGATTATCAAAATCTGCTTTCAGGGTGTTCACCTCAGTGGAAGTTGTCTTACAGGGTCAAAGCATGCCTAAAATGAAATTAGTGTTTTAAATTCTGATAGAAACCAAACATCTCACTTTTCGATGCTTTTGGTGGTTATTCAGAATACATAAGACTTGCTCCTCATTTATTTTCAGGCAGTGTTGTTTTATTTGCAAGTGAGAAATGTCTGCCCAGGTCATTGTGACGGTAGTTCCTAAAGCAGAAAGACTTAGTGTACTAATTAAACATTGAACTCTGGCTGTAATGCTGAAATGAGAAATACCTCAGGATTGACATATAGTAGGTTTGAGTTATTGAAATCCTTACTATACTCGATTAATATAGTTAGGAATACTCTGTAAGGGCTGAGTCCAGTTCATGGCTGTATATGATTATTCTGTGACATGGCTTTATGTGTTTTTGTCCTTAAGTTTGCTTTTCTAAAGGAAATCCTCTTCTGATGGCCATAAATGAACATGTTATTACTGTTCCAGATATGACTGAACTGAGTGGGTGCACGCACTTTCTCAAGTGTTGCTGTTGTGTGGGTTATTTATTACCATAACAATTGGTGTGTATGTGCAGTTCCTGCCAGGATGGTGGCCAAGCTCTAGAAAGGATTGTACAATAATCCCAGAGCCCTTTAAACAGATTTTCTCTGAAGGTGTTGTTCTTTATTCAGAATTCCAAGTATTTCTTGTCAAAAGACAGTACAGTCAAACATCACTAAAAATAAGAGTGGGAAAAGCACTAACTGTAGCTTGCTTTGCACTCACTGTAATTAGTAGTTGCCTCACAATTTACCTGGAGAAGTCATTAGTTGATTATTTTATTACTGGTGTCATGGTAGAGCTTTCTCTTGATAAGAGATTCTTTTCTGTCAGCTTGTGGAAGGGATTTTACCTGTAAGAGGGGAGTGTTGACCAGCTCAAGGATTTTTGAGATTTATGAAGGAAGAGCAGCCAGTATGACTGTTGAGGAACCAAAAGGAGAAGGGCAGAAGTACAGAATGCTTTGGAAACAAGTTCTTTCATGTTCTTCTGGGAGCTGGAAATTAATGTTTCAAGAGCACGTGTCATTCAGGCGTCAGGAGGATGGGGAGAGGGGTGTGATCAGAGGTGATACACACAGGACCATAAAAAGTTATTAGTAATGTCCAGTGACACCCTTGAGCCCTGTCATTATAATTCTCTGCTTTCTGCACTGGATTAATCACGTGTGTATGACACTGGAAACAGCTTGATAAACAGATTTAAGGGAAGAAAATGTATTCAGATGTTATAGGTGGTTTGATATTAACTTGTAGAGATTAGCTTCCAGCTAGTTATCAAATGGCTTTATAACTAAGAAGGAAATATTGCAGCAGCAGCTGATAAATTGCCACAGTGGAATGCTGCAATCCACTGAACATCTGTCAGTATCTTTTTAGCTATATGCATTCCCCCCATCTTTTTTATTTCCAGAAATTTGTGCAGACTTTGATTTGTGGTTCCCATGGTTAGCATATTTGAATTGGCTATATGTGATCTTCAGAAAAATTTATAATTTTGGAATACTTTAAGAAGCCAGGTACACTTCATTGCCAACAAATAAGTATAAATAGATTTGGTCAACAGAGTAAGTTCACTGAATATTAAACTCGTGTGAAGCCTTTTGCTGACTTCATGTTTGTAACAAAAAACAATCTAGAAGGTTTTTGTAGGCAGATTTAATACTTCTAAGATATTGTAGAGAGAGTGACAGTTTCAGTATTCACCAGTAGTATTTCAAGAATGTGTTAGAACATTTCTGCACGATTTGTTCATCAGTTCAAAAGCAAACAATAAACCCACACAGAACAACCCCCCAACAAAAACCAAAAATCTCCTCCATACACCTCCAAGCAAATGGGTTAGGATAGGTGAGGAGTCCTGCTGCTGGTATTTTTACCAAGAAATATGTAAGGTGGGATGTGCAGCTGAACTTCAGCCAGACTTTATTGTAGAGTAAAATGACAATCAGAAGTTCAAGCTGTTAAACCCTTCTGTACTCAGGTACTTGATGAGCCTGATGTTGACCACCTGTACTTGTGGTGATCAACAAAGTGATTTCTTAATACTATTTTCTTTATTGTAGACAAAACCTTAAGGGAAGGTGATGTAAAATTGATTTCTGGAAGATATGTGCCTAAGCTACTGGGAAACCAAATTGCAGTAACTGAGAACAGTTGGTGAATCCTGAGTTTGGGTCAAGACAGAGCAGAAATCCCTTCAAAAGGTGCTAGAGATTGTGTCAGCTCAGCTCTTGCCCTTTGTTTTTTGGTTTTTTTTTTCTCCAAGAATGTAAGAACTGCAGTGCTGAGAGTCCTGACTGTGGAGACATGGATAGGGAGGAAAAGAATATGGAAAGCAGGTTTGTAGAGGAAAGTTTTTTTTTCCTTTATTTTTTTTTTTCCTTTTAATTAAAAGTCCTGATCTGGCAGTTAGTGATTTATGAACTTTCTCAGAGGTGTTTGTGGTTTCACCAGATCTTTTTTTATAGATAGTTCAAGTCCCTGGTTGTCCTTCCCTAAGGGCTCAAAAAACCCCTGTGGTTTTTGCCAACCACCACTGTCTGTGACAGTGGGGGAGTCCCTGTTTAACATCTGTGGGAATGTGTGGGGGAAATATGTCCTTTCAGTGTGAGGGATTTTTGCCCTACAACTGCTCCTTGTTCTGCCAGATTCCTTTGTATTTTTGAGAAATGGTGGGTGATTGTTTGGTGGCTTCATACTGGGAAGTCTCTCTACATCTTCCTTTGTCATGTGCCAGTCATTCCAGGTGCTGGTCATCTTTACTGGGTAGTTATTTTAGTAGTGATCATGTTTTCAATCTTGTTGAAAAAAGTTTTTCATGTTATTCAAGAGGTAACTTCATTCAGGGGTGGAATTACATTTATTGTCTGGATTTCTTTAGTTTTTCTAACAGCTCTTAAGAGCTTTAGTTTCAGCTGGGTACGACCTTGCCCTTGAATTATCCTCACTTCACTGGCTTTCTCCGTTGTCTGTCTGTGCTTGGTTTTTTTTTTCCCTTAGTGGGTTTTTGTTGCATAAACACAGGAAACGTGTGGTTGGGCACAGTGCGCTGTCTGGGGCTGAGTGAGGTGGCTGCCTGCTCTGTCCTGCTCTGGCTGTCACAGAGAAGAGCTGCTCTGCTCTTCCCATTCATTTTGCTTCCCTGGAGATGCTGTCACTTGTGACTGCTGGTCTGATAGTTCCTTAACGTGCCTTGATAAAAAATGATTTGTTAGGAAAGAGCAGCAGTGAAAATGCTTAAAGTGACAGATCTTGACAGATGTGGTGAGTCAATCAGGTGAAATTTGTTGCTAGTGGGTCTGGAGTGTAGCAATTTCTATCAGCTGTGATTGCTACCTGGGCACTTAAAATGTGTCCTTGGCTGGGGTTTAACTTTTTTCTTCTTCTCCTTTTAAAGTGTGTATTTGTCTTTTTTTTTTAAAAACTGACATCTTGTATTTTGTAAGGTAGCTAAATTCCATTCAGCTTTTTCTTTCCTGACACTTTTCCTTTCCGTAATGTTGCCTTTTATTTTTACTCTGAATTGTGAATGTGCTAATGATCTAAACTGTGCCCAGTGTTCAGTGGAGGTGATGCCTGAGCCTTCGCTGTCCCTTACTTTGGATGTGGGGTGGTGAGAAACCGATTTCCCCAGTGCTGTGGTGGTGGAAGCACAGCCCTTCTTGAGCATCACCCATGGCTGGCCTGGTGCACTGGTGACAGCACTAAAACTGCCTTTCCAGTTGCCTCTTTTCTGATGTTAATAAGTGTCCTTTTACCCTTAAATTATTCCATTTCCCAGCATAAACTTCACACTTCATTTCACCAGCACTGCTGTTTTCTTTCTCTGACAAATGCCAACAAGAGTTTTTGGGTGAGACTGTGTTTTGCTTCACTACTTCCATATAGAATTGACTTTCTTCATATACAATCAGTATGAAATACTTCTTTTTCAGAAATCTTGACCAAAGAAAATGATGCATTGTAGATATTTTTGAACAAAAATTCAAGTCTTGCCACTGCCAGAGCCCTAAATCAGACTGAAGGAAAAATCACAGTGTGTGTCTGTCTGCCAGATGAGTTAAATCTTTCCACTTTTGTGGTGATGTACACTGTAGAGAGTATAATATGAGGTAATTTAGAATATTAAGTTCACTTTTCTTAAAGGAATATTTATTGCCTATAATATGCTTATGACTCTGAGATTGGCTCAGCTCATCAGAGCCTGGTGCTAAAACCACCAAGGTTATGAATTTAGCCCCTGTATGGACCATTTATTTAAGAGTTGGACTCAATGATCCTTGTGGGTCCCTTCCAACTCAGAACATTCTGTGAAATCTGTATTAGGCCAGGATTGCTTTCAGCAGAATAAATGAGAATATAATATTTTGAATAATTAAAAATTGAAACATTTTCCTTTAATTTCAGCAGTTTGTGCAGTGCTGACCTGTGGTGTTGTAGATGAGTCTGCATTTGCTCTCCACTGAGTGCTGAAGAGCTTTGTGATTGCAAATTGAGTTTAAATTTGACATTGTTGTTAAAGAAACTCAAAATGAATGTTATTGCTTTCATTATTTTAAGTAGATAAAGTATTGCTTTAAATTATTTAAATGGATTAAGATTGCACTGTTTTTTAACAGTGAGTAAATCACTGTAAACATACTTTTTGTCGTTAGAGGCAAATGATTTTGGAATTAAGCAGGCAATCTCATTACTTTTGCTAGTGCAGCAGCTGTGAATAGATTTTTGTGGATGGGAGTTATTAAGGATTTTTACTTTAATTTTAAATAAGGCAGTTTTTCTAGAGTTCCTGGAAACTTGCCTGACTTACTATTTAAAGAAGACTTTGATAAAATTAGTAAGGGGTCAGCCTTTGTCAAATGTTTTTGACTCTTGATATAGTTTGATCTTTTTAAGCTGGCACTGAAGTTAAGTCTGAGCCTTTGCTTACCTCTGGCTAATGAGCACTGTCTTCTTCCCTTGCTTGTATAAACCAAACAATCTGAAACTTTCCTGCCTTCCTGAATCAGTTTTCAGGCAGTCTGGAGCTCGTGGCTGCAGGAGGAGGATGAGGATGCTGACACTGATATCACACTTATGCAGCACACTTACAGCAGTTGTCAGCTTGGCTCTGAATGAAGTTTTTGTCTTCCAGTTTTGGCTCTTCAGTTCAAGTATAGCTTTACTGTTAACACACCAGTATACCTTCATCCCTCTTAGTGTGTTTTTATTTCAACAAGTTGCACTGTTTCTTCGTTTTTCAGGAAAAATATAAAAGCAAACTTGTCAGAATGTTTCAAGTTGTTTCTTCTCAATGCATTTTTGGCACTCAGGGAGAGAAGTCTCCATCTTTGCTGCTTGAAGAAATGAAACCACTAGTTTCATGAAGTGAAGGGGAATCTCATAGCTTGACTTTGAACTTGTACCTAGAGCTGTGAAGAGATTTGTTTGAAGGCTGCTTTGTGTATAATCTCCCTTGTCCCCCAGTCGCGCTGTGGGTGCAGTTCCAGGCTGTGCTTCAGAGATAACTCCAGGCTGCTGCTGGAAAGGGCCTGAGCTGTGCAGTGCCTGTTTCTGCCTTGCTCTGGCTCCAGTGGCTGTGAGCCCTGCTGGGAGCTGATGAGCTGGCTGGTGGGGAGAAACTCCTGTGCCAGCTTTGCCATCGTGTCAGCAAGCAGGATGGCCTCACTTTGGCTCCTTACCTCCTGGCAAGAGAGAGGATGGGACTGAATTTCAGGAGTCAGGGAAGTAGAGTGTTTTTCCTTTCTATTTTAACCTGCAATTACTTTGCACTAGATCCATGCTAAAATTTCCTAAGTTTCTTCTGAGTGTCTGTATTAATTACTCCCCCTAAGTGTTCACGATCCCCCAAACTGGTTATTTCACAGCATTCTTTTTCCTGTATCCTTAAAGGAGTTTTTTTATCCCTCCCCATCCATTTTAAGCCAGCCAAATGTTTCTTTTAAACTGTACCTCAAATTTACAATTTTTTATTAATTTAAAAATAAATTTAAAGAGAAAATAGTTTCTAAATAGCTAGAACCTATTACTGAGATGCCTTTTGTATTTCTGTAGGCGCTGGTTTTGTTTGTTCTCAATAAAGTGTATGTCTTTAGAAGAGGACTGAGTGCAGTATGTAAAAATATGCATCTGTTCTTCCGTATCCTGATTTTCTGCAGTTGGGTTGGACTTGCAATGTTCCCATCACTGAAATGCTTTTATGGAGTTTGGCTTATTTAGCACTATCATAAACCAGTAAATATAAGATTAAGTGGAATAAGCCTGTCTAAAACTTGAGGTAAATCACATTGCTGTTTGCATTCATTATAACATCTAAATGTTTCTGTCAGGAAAGTTATTAATTGCTAGAACAAACTGCCAGGAGAATTCTAGATCCATAATTTCTTGGTATGGCCAATCCCTGGATAATGCAGATATCAGTGTGTTCTTCAATCTCCCCTTTTGGCAGGTTTAGTGATCATGTGTCCATACAATGATCTAGTTCAAGACTCTGGCCAGGGTTGAATCCAGCTGGAACAGAACCAATTGGCTGATTTGTCAGCAAACTAGACCAACACACCCTGGAGCAGCACAACTGTGAGACCAGCACAGGGGAAGAGGTGGTGAAATGAGAGTGAGTAGGGGAGACCATGCAGGGTCACTCTTTAGATTCAGATTGCTAAAGTCACTGTAAAACTCTGGTCTCTGTGAGCAATTCAAGCAGTCCTTTCTGAAAAGCAGAGTCCAAAGCGGTTAAGTGAAGAATATTATTTTGTTAAGAGACTTTGGTCCAAGACTTGACAAAATTAGAAGGATTTACAAGCTGCATAAGTGTCTGCAGGGTGGGCCATGAGCTGTTTGTTTAAAACCTCAGTGTCCCAAAAGCACTTCTTGCTGTGTTCAGCTGAGTTGCTGCTGCTCTGAAGCCAGGTGGAGTGAGATGCTGTGCTGCAAATGGGGCAGTGGAAGTGCTGAGGTGAGCACAGCTTTTGAAGTTGTGAGGATAAAAGCAAATATGTTAATCCCCTGCTCTCATGGGTATGGTAGATAAGGAGGCAGCAGATTTTCTTGAAAAGTGCAAACAGTGGAATGTAGCCTTTTAATTAAGGGTAAATTATCATGAACTGTGCCATTTTGCTCTTGAAAATCAAATACAGGGCTTCCTTTGCCTGACCCGCAGGTTACTGAAAATGCATCTCATCCTTCAGCACAGGGAAGGAGAGTGTCTGAAGTGGAAAGTTTTACTAAAAAACATTACACTGATACATTCACATTATAAGAAGCCTAAGTATAACAGGGCTGCTTTTACAGTCTGCCAGTGCCTTAATAAGGATGTGGTGCAAGAAAGTAGGGGAATTGGAAACTATCTCCGTTGACACCCTTTGCAACTTGAGGAGAGAGAGCTTGAAGGTGTTTCTTCAATCATTGTGTGCTATAGGGCTAAATATATAAATTAACAGTGTGGGGTTGTCAAGCAAAAGCACAATTAAGAGTGTATAAAATTGCTTTCTCTTATTTTCAAGTGCTCATCACTTTACTAGATGCTTATTTTGTGGAGTTTGCTCTTTCAGTCTTAGTGTTTTATCCTTACTGAGACAGAACTATAAGGCACATATATGGATTGTAATACAAGTAGCTTCTAATATGTAGGTTGCAGGAGAAAACCTGCCCTGGTAGATAGCCAGTAACAGAAAGCCTCAGGCTGGATGAACAACAGATGAAATAAAGCTGTTTATGAAACAGGAGATGTGCTGTCAGTACAATAAGACACAGCCTGCCATCTCCATGCACTGAGGAGACTACTGATTTCCCATCAACACACAGTTCTGGATCCTGCTGTTCACTTCTGTATCCTGATCTTTCAGTCCTGAGCTGCGACTGAAGTGGTAAATCCTGACCTTGGTGTTTGAAAAAGCTGAGTTTGTATTGCTGACTCTTCTCTCATGATTTCACTTTTGTTGTGTGTATGTAGCTGGGTCCCCAGGATTATGCCTGTAGTTATGTGAATATGTGGGAACAATCGAGAGTATTTCCTTTGTGTTTCTGAAATCCAAACTACTCCTTCAAGTGACTGTGTTGAGAGCAGCAGAGGTGAGCAAGGCTTTCTATGAACTTGCCTCGGGTGCTTTGTCTCCTGGAAGCAACTGCTATCCCTTGCCCCAGACTGCTTTTCATAAACTCCTGTAAGGCCTCTGATCCCTTCTCGAATTCTTCAAATACCAATTGTGGTGTTACTATCAATTAACTCTGCAAGACACAGCACAGGCTCTAGCTGCTTCCAAGCTACATATTTGGTGATCAGCCATCAGGTTAGAAGGGCAAGTGTTGGGGCAGTCCTGAAGTCTTTTCCTTGGGAAGGACTGAGATTTGAGTGCTTCAGTGCTGACTCTGCAAAAAAACATAAAAATAAAAAATTGACAGCTTTTATTTTAGAGATGCTGCTCATCTAGCATGTTTCAGCCAAATGGGTGTACAGGGGAAGAATTTCTGGGAGTAAAGCAGGAGGACAGGCAGGTCGGGATGTTCACAACAATGCTGGTTTCTTCAAATGCTCAAGATTATGACCAGGTACCTAAAAAAACTCCACAGTGATTGATATGCTGCAATAATGAACTACCTTACTGTCTACCAGGTATATGAGCAGGATAGAACCCAGCAGGTCATGGGAAGTGAGTGTTCCCTACTCCTGGCACTCACTGGACTGTCTCTAAAATACTGTGTCCAGTTTTGCTCCTCCCTCCCCTCAAACACAGCTGGAATGCCACTGAACTAGAGAGTTGAGGGTGGTTTGGGAGGCTGGTGCATATGGTGTGCAACAAGTAGGTGTGCCTGGAGAACAGAACAACCTACTCTCCTTGGAGGCACAGTGCAAAATTGTGAACCAATGCCTGCAAGTTAAGAGAGTGTAATTCCTACTGAATATAATGTGGAAAAATTATCATGAGAATTCAGTGTCAGAAGAGGTGCTTGGTGTGGCTGTTTCCTTTCAAGACTTCTAAAATTTAGCTGGACAAAGCCTTGAGCAACCTAATTTGACTTTGAGATTAACCTTGCTCTGACCAGTTTGGAATAAGTAACCTCCAGAGCTCCTTTCAAACCCTGTTTTCCTGTGATTGGAAGTATTGCAAACTTTGCAGATTGAAATAATGATCTTAAGAATTACTGAAGTAATTTTAAATACATGTGGAAATAGATATTTGAAGGACTTGATCCCTGAACTTTTAGAACATAATTGACCTAATGAAACAATTTTGCCTCCTTTAAAACTGTCTGATTGAGATTGTAATGTGCCCTTGAGCATTTGCTGTTTTGACTGGCTTTTGTAAAAATCCATTTCGTAAGGATTTCCTTCTGTGCTTTTCCATCAGAAGTTCTGTTTATCGACTAAAATGTCCACACTAAAAAGTAAATGAACTTTATGTCACAATTAGTATGCCCTGACAGCATGGAGTCAGATACAAACACTTGTTCTTGTTGTAATGCTAAGCGTATTTTGTGGTTTTTGCAAGATTCCAATCTGGGACCATTCAGACTCTTGCATCATGTCTGTTTTCACAGATGAAGGGAACACTTTGTGCATGCTCCAAATAATGCTTTTAAGTTCCTATAAATTTATTTCAAAGCCAGATTCTTGCCATGTTTGCACAAGTACTAATTGTCATTCAGAAGTAGAGATGTGCCAAATTGTAGGCTGTCTATCAAAGCATTTCTCCATTTCTTTGGAGCGTAAAAGGAGTTTTCATTTAAACCCAAAAGGCTTTCAGAGATTTTCTTGTTTTCATAACTCTTGAATTCATAACCTGGGGCTATGATCATGATGTCCTTTTTGGCTAGGAGAATCCTGAAATAAAAAAATCTGCAGGAGGAGCTGAAGCTTTTGCAGTAGTGTGGAGTCCTCATAGAAGAAAGGAAACTTCAAACACAAGTTTTTATTTCTCAGGGGAATGACTTTGTAAAAAGAGTTCTCAGATAAGCAACAGAGTCTTTAGTTTCAAACTTATTTTTGTCAGCTAATTATCTAGTGAAGGCTTTAAGGGAACACCTATAAATAGGATGTTGACCTCAAGGTACTTTCACTGCTTGTTTGGTGCTTTGGATTTGAACAAAGTATAAATGATGTATAATTCTTTTGTTCTTCAGTGCTTTATGGCATGGCTTTGTTTCAGCAGAATTTGTAATTTGGTGTTTTGTGACTCACCTTGAATGTTTTGCCAAATAGATGTTATAAAATTAACTTAAGGGAAGGAAGAGAGGAAGAGGCTTGCATCTATATATAGAACAACGTCTGAGTCATGGCTTCAGAAAATGTGAGGTTTTTTTAAAAATACATTCCCCTGTGCCCACAAAGATTCCTGGATTTCTCTGCAATGTGAATTAGTAGATTTTTTTCACTACTGCTCGTGGAGACATTTGCTGCCTTTCCTGCAGGTGTCACCTCTCATTTCCAGGCTGGTTTCTTGCTCTGAGCTCTGCTCAGACTGAGGGAAATAGCAAGTAGCACAAACCTTTACTTTCTGCTTCGTGTCTCTTCCCAGGCGGAACGTTTTGACCTCTTCTGTCCTTATAAGGTATTAAACACCTGGAGGTGTGGTTGAGGTTTTATTCTGATACTTCCCATTTCATGTCTTCTGCTGTAAATGGAAGAGACCAACAATTCTGCTTGTAGAAGTGAGGGGGTAAATTAAATCCAAAATGGTAACATTTATTAAATTTATAACTCAATTTAAGACAAGTATTTCTGATAATATTGGAGGAGACATGATGGGGTACTTCTAGAGTTGATAAATCTGCAGTGAGGTATCCCTAAAACATTTTTCTTCCCATCTAGTTGGCAATGGTGACTTACCTACAGCACACAGTTGTAAAATTATAAGGGTGTGTGTAAAGGCAATTTACTTTAGTAAGTGAAAATTGATGAACATTCAATTTCGATTGTGTTTTATCTTACACAGTGTGAAGCACTATAATGCACTCCAGAAAATTACAGGAGCCTGGAGTAGGAAAATAGGACATATGTGGTTTGTGTCTCTCAGGGCAGGCTGCTGGGCAGGGTTTCTGCTACGCAGTTTAGTTTCCTTCTCAGTCTCTTGCTAATTGCACCTGAGCCAGCACAAGAACTGATGTTAGAATGCAACGAGTTTCTCATTAGCTGAAATAATTTGGGAGGAAAAACCTACATTTTTAATTGATTTAAACTGTTCATTTTTCCTAATTGTTTCAGGCATTCTTACTGGGCTGTAAAATTCAACACAAACTTTTTATTAAAAATGTGTAGTGAGTCATATCTTGGAGAATGCACCATTGCCTTACCCAATCCAGAAATGCCAGGCGGATCCAGGGCGGCTTCCAGATGGACGAGTTCTGTGCTGACAGATCCAAGTCTCCTGGCTTTAGACTGTCTCAAGGGTAGATTGCTATTTTTGTTTTTATTTTCCTTTTTTTTTTTTTTTTTAGGCAAGCTATGGATGTAGAGGAGTTGTTGCTTTAAGGAGAAAATATTTGTGCTAGAACTGAGTGATGCAGCACAGAGCAAGTTACAAAAGAAGTAAGGAAAAAGAGCAGATACTGTAGGGTGGACAAAAAAAGGAAATAAACTTTATTCAAGTTGTCTTGTCACAGACTTGAGACACTGGCACAGGCTGCTCAGAGAAGCTGCAGATGTTTCATCCCTGGGAGTGTTCAAGGCCGGGCTGGATGGGGGTTGGAGCAACCAGGTCTAGTAGAAGGTGTCCCTGCCCATGAATGATCTTTAAAGATCTCTTCCAACCCAAGCTATCCTGTGATTCAGGCACAAATATATGTTATGATATTTTTTGTTATATACCATACAAATAAGTTAACAGATTCCTGTCATTAGCATGTTCTTTTTCAGAGACATCCTGTAACTTTCACAGACTTCTTATAATCCACATGATCTCTCATATCCTTTACTGAAGTTTCTTACTTACACTTGTGATGTTACCTTTACAGCTGACAGGAAATTCTGCAGAAGTTGGCCAAACTGAAATTAGTTTCAGCCGCTGAACACTTCTCCCAAAAATAATTTCTCACTGCTATGCCACTGACATCTGAACCATGAACTCTCAGACAGTGCAGTCCCCAGGCAGCTCCAGGTGCTGTCTAACCACCCTCAGCAGCAGGAGCTCCTTCCTGAGATCTAATCTAAATTTCTTCTCAGTTTAAAACCAGTGCTCCTAGTCCTGTCACTACAGACTTTGGGTAAAAGTTTATACTGAAAGGATGCAATAAGGTGCCTGTTATCATTAGAAAGCAGAAAATGTGGTGAGAGCCCATACTTCAGGAAAATAACAGAACTGCCTTTGTGCCAGCTTCTTCCTTCCTCTCTTGCAGTGGTAGTTTATTTTTTTCTTTAAGCTTGTAGTACTTAGTCAACATGGGAAGCTGACAGCAACTGGGCTGTTGGTGCTCAAGTGAGGGGAAGCAAAGGACACCACAGTGTAAAAAAACCATGAAACTATTGGAGAGTATCCAAAGGAGGGCAGCCAAGATATGGTGAAGGCTCTGGAGAGGAAATCCATGAGGTCATTTGGCCTGTTCAGCCTGGAGAAAAAAGGGAGACCTCACTGTGGTCTACAGCTTCCTCCTGAGGGGAAGAGGGAGGGCAGACACAGATCTCTGTTCTGTGGGGACCAGAATGGCCTGAAGTTGTGTCAGGAAGGTTTAGCTTGGATATTAGAAACAATTTTATTTCTGCCACCAGAGAGTGGCTGGGCACTGGAACAGGCTCCCCAGGGAAGTGGTCACAGCACCAGCCTGGCAGAGCTCAAGAAGTGTTTGGGCATCGCTCTCAGGCACAAGGTGTTGTGACTCCTGGGGATGGTGCTGTGCAGGGCCAGGAGCTGGACTCAGTGATCCTTGTGGGTCCCTTCCAACTCAGCTTGTTCTGTGATTAATTTGATGATGGCTCAGATGGAGAATGGTGCTCTGACTGGTCAGCCCATGTGCTGAAGAAGTGGAATGGGGCTTGTTGGGAATTTAACCTGGCTGTAGCAGTGTCTGATTGCCCTCACTCATCTAATGCTGCTTTGAACCTGCTGAGCCTTCTGGGATGGGGTGTGTTGAAGAGAGTGAGCTCATGCTCACTTCAACATGAAGTTGCTTTACACAGACAAATCCTCAGGCATCCAAACTGAATCCCCAGTGGGTGTTTGTGATGCTTCCAGAGACTGGGGGACATAGCTGGGCTGGTTTTATGTAGAATCAGCTTGTGTCCAACATGGTGTGTATGCATGTATTGGAGTAATCTTCAGTGCTTGAAAGAATTGTTTGCTTGCCTAGCAACCTGAACTAATAAATTGTACAGATTTAGGTTCTCTGTCTTTGAAATAATCCATGACTGGAATAAACAGATTACAGCAAATTGGGACTTAATTGTGTATACTTAAAAGAAAATGTACCTAGAATGGCATGAAAATATTTTTATTTCATTTGCATTATGTTGTATTATTATAAACTAATGAAATAATTCTCATGGCTCTGGGCATTTTGCTTAAAATAAGACTGTAAGTCAATATTTGAATAAATGAGGTCAGCATTACCTTAAACTTCAGAGAACCTCCTTTGCCACATCACTTCCTTGTGGCAAGAGAGTTTGCTTGGCTGGCACACAAGACCAGAGCTTCAGGAGCAGGAGGAGGTGTGACTGATTTGGTTTGGAGCTGTTTGGCTGGGCTGGAGCTGGCATAGCTGGTGTGGCTCCCTTGGGAGGAAGCGCAGATAGAAATGGCTCTGCTATGTGTCACAGCACAGGAGGCACCTGACCTCCTTCTGAGCTGCTGTGAAGGTAAAACATCTCACTGGTGATGTTTAGCCCTTGCAGTAGCTCTTGTGATGCAACTGTTTGCCAGTCCTCCACGTGGAACGTGAATGTGATGGCTCTGCGTGGCTCAGCTCAGTGAAATGTCTGCTCTTCAGCGTGGTGTGGCTCAAAACCAGTGACTGTGCTGTTAAATATGTATGGACTGCATGGTCTCCATTAGCTAATTACATTTGTTCAGTTTCTTAATGGCATGGAACTGCATTGTTACCATCAGAGTTGACAGGAATCCAGTGGCCTTGTACCAATGAAGTGTTGTGTTAGGATGTGGTTTCATGGCAGATACTGGCTTTGAGCAAAGTAGCAAGTGGGGAGGGGCCAGATGAGTGGATCTGTAGGGGGAAGTTGCTCATGTGAGGGACCCTATTCAGGTTTCACATTTTGGACATTTTTGTATCACTGTAGTTTTGGTCTTGTCCCATGGACATAATACCTGTTTAAAGATTAATGTGCATTAAGTGCATTCCTGGGTTTAAATTTAGTGCAAATTCCAGATTACTTTGTGAGACTGTTCCACACTGAACTGAACCACCACAAATGAGGATGGTTTGGAGCTTCACTGAGCAGTGTGCTCCTCATCTGGGCTGTAACAGGCATGTAGAGGTTGATCTGAGGTGTGTTTGAAGCAGTCCTGTGTCTTACCCTGCAGTGAGACATCTTAAAGAGATAAACTTGCAGAAAATTGTCACTCCAAGCTTTCTCTTGGGCTATTTTCTTTATCTGATTCACCAGTGTTATTTATAACTTCTAATTTAAGCAGAGAGCAGGGGGAAGGGGCTGGTGAATGCACACAGAGGAAAGCATGGGATCACAGCATCCTTAGGTTAAGATGTCTTGGAAAAACAACTTCTTGTGTTTCCCACTCTGTGTAACTTTATATGGCACCATGAGAAGGAAGGAGGAAATACTGAATGTTTTTTGTCTGTTCAAGGTTCAGTTGCTCTACTGTTTCTCAGTTGGATGGTTATTGGGGTGGGAAAGGAAGGGAAGGACTTCTGCCCAAGACCAGCACTGAGTGGTTTTCCTGATAGTGGGAGATGTGAGGCACTCCCCTACCCAGATTGAGGAAGAGCAAAGCTACATCTGTATTCCAGAGGAACACTTGGATCTTTGGGGAGCTGGTTATTCTGGTCATTTGTAAACAGGAGTGTGAAGCCTGGCTGCAGGGCAGTGGGAGCTCTTGGCCAGCAGAGATTTGTTTTTGGTTCCCAAACTCTGGTGCTCACTTTGGGCATGTGTCCTTACAGGAGAGCTTTGTAGACAGAACTCACAGTTTTGTGAGCAGAAACTAGGATTTTAAGGGCAGTGGGAAGTCCGTCAGGCCTTTCTATTTAAGCATCTGGGTTGTCATCAGTGACTCAGGTCAGGGTGACAGGAAATTATATGGTATTGACGTGGAAAGAAAACATTCTTATAACCACTATTTATGTTTAACACTTACAGAGGTGTTTCATTGTTCAGCGTTTAAACACCTGAGCTACTTTTTCAGTTTTAAGGTCTGTCTTAAGTGGCTGAACATACACTATTACATAATTCTTATTAAATCAGCTGGAATTCCTATAGCTCATAAATGGTAGAAACTTTTTTGTGGGAAAACAGTTGAAAGGATCATTCTCCTGAAGTTCAGCACCCGATTTTGAAATAGTTGTGAAGAAAAGTATTTAAAAGGGTAATTGTGTTTCTCTGTGGTCTTTTATCTCTAGTGTTAAACTTGGTCTGCTATCAAATGAAATAACTTTGTAACTCTATTCATGCATGATAACAAACTTGTTAGGCTTTGTTTGTAGGAGACTGAACTTTGGAGGTTTAATGTGATAAATGTACAAGTGGAAATAACAGTACTTACGAAGTTTGTTTTGGGCATCTAGCAACTGTGTTGTGATAAATTGGAAAAGCAAAACTCAGTTTCTAAGGTAACTGCAGTTCTGCTGGCAAGGTACTGCTGGAGGTCACACGACTTTCCAGGGTTGTTGTTCCAATAATGACTTTGAACTGGCCTGAAACCTGCCTGAAGAGACCCTTATGGAGTCCTGCAGCAATTCTTGCTGCTTCACTTCGGAATCTGTCCCTCCAGACCTGCAGCAAGGCTTCCCAGTATATGCAGAGATTTCAGTTGTCTGATAAATCCCTCTCCCCTCTTTTTTTTTTTTTTTAATAAGTGTGAGCTATTAAAGTGGTTTTTTTTGATGGGATTTATTTTAAATCTGGTTTGTGGGGTTTTTTTGGCTACTACAGAAAGGTCCCTGGGTTCTGACAGCATTTTAATACCCCAAACAATGTGCCAAGAATGTGAAATTTTGCACTTTGCTGGGTGAGTGTTTCTGTTGAAGACACAGACACGCTAGAGTTTTGATGTATTTTTCTGCTCTTCCTTGATTTATGTTTTGATTCCTGTTTTAGGGCTACCAGAGGTCCTCAGTTACCTCTAACAGGCAACTTTGGAGAGAGTCTGAGTAGCTGAAGGCATCCTTTGTTTGAAATCAGAGAAGATGGATATAATGTGGCCATGCTTATTGGGAGACGTGGCCTCTGCCTTGGCACTGGGATGTGTTGGCAGAAGAGCTGGTTGTGTAAGGTTTGGACAAGTGGGGAGTCCAGCTGTGCCAGCAGTGACTGAATGCCTGGTGCAGGCAGTGTTGCTGTCTTGGCTATTTTGTTAAAGACGTGTTAGGTAGGACACTGTGCGCTGTGGGGAATAATGTAGTCTGTAGCTGCTGCCTGGGCTTTGATGTGTTTGGTCTGTTTTATCACAGAATCAGTCAGGTTGGAAAAGACCTCTGAGATCATCAAATCCAACCTATGACCAAGCACCATCATGTCAAGCAGGCCATGGCATTAAATGCCACATCCAGTGCTCCCTTAAACATCTCCCTGGGCTGTCCATTGCAATGTCTGAGCACTCTTTTCACCCTTTAGTGAAGAATTTCTTCCTAATGTCCAACCTAATTTTTTTGTTTTGTTAGTGAGATTGTCATCTTCCTAAAGAGCAGACCCTCACCCACAAAGCCATCTTCTTCCAAAGATGTCCAATCAATTTTTTTTATAGCTCTATCGAGTTTATTCAGTCAGTTGCCTCTGAAAATGGGTMAGAACTTTCAGAAAACACCATCTGGAAGGTTTCCYGAGTGTGTTGGAAAGCTGTCATGGCTGGGTGACAGACTGTGTTTATATATGTTTAAGTGGCATTTGTTTGATTTCATTTTGCCCCACTGCCTCTTGTGTTTTCATTGGGCACTGCTTGGTCTTTTCCACACCCTGATCGATGAGATATCCCTGAGACTTTTCCCAACTTTTTCAGCCTTTCCTTGTATGCAAATACTGTAAAAGCTCAGGAGAAAGGTGTCTGCCCCTCTCAGGTGAACTTTGGAGTTTCTGGATGTGCTAGAAAAGCACAGTTAACCTCACAGTGTTCCTGATTGAGCCTTAGCTATTTTTCATTTGAGACTTGATCATTATGGACTTTAAGCTACAGATAATTGATCTGAGTGGAGTTTGACATGGAGAAAACCATGTAAAAAGCAGAGGTGAGATAGGATAGGTGGTTTGATAGCTTGTGTTGCTGAGAAGTTCTGCTGCACCTTCTACCAGCTGAGAATTTTTAAAAAAAGTTTTAGCCAGGTTATATTACTGCTGACTGATTGCAGTGTATCCGTTCTTGAATAAAACATTCAGAGTTAGTACAAGCATGAAGTATAGTCATTAAACTAAGGTAATTTCTAGTTTGTGTTAGTATAAGGAGTTGTAATTCCTTAAAAACTTTCTCTGTCATTGCTGGACTCTGTTTTTACTTGGGTAAATATTATACTTTATTATACTTCAGGATGTTTCAGAGATTTATTTATTTAATTTATTTAATCTGGACTCTTTTGGCAGTACAGAGGTCTCTTGCCCATCACCTGGATTATTCAACTAGTGCTACTTGCTAATATTGAAAAACAAAACTTGTCAGTGTTCTTGAGGACCGCAGGCATGGGCTGTGTAGCTCCTTGCTCTTCCTCTGACATAATATGAAAAAAATCTATGGGATGAAGATATCTTAACATTCCTCATGGTCCCTTCCCCTTTACAGATGAGGCAACAGAATTCCCATCTGATTGTCCAGGTATCCATGAGAGCAAGGGTGGCTTTGGGTATCACTGACAAATAGAAGAGGAAATTCAGCACCTAGATCTCAAGTGTAAGAAGCTGATATCTGTTTGCTGGTATTGGAACATAAAGACATGTGGATGATGGCTGGGGGGTTCTCAGGTTCTCTATTTGTTGTTGACATGTTTTATAGTCTGAAAAGGTGACCAAATGAATGTGCTGTGCATTTCAAACACAAATACACAAATGTTCTCCCAAGGTAATAAATAAGCTTTCAATAGAACTGGTTCATGTTGACACATGTGATTATCTGCTGCTGCTGTGGAAAAAGGACCTGGTGTTTGGCAGCTCAAGTCACTGCTGTGAGCATTTGCCATGACTGACACTCTGTTGTGATCCATTTTCCATGTTTTGCTTTCTAAAGCTGTCCTGTAGTGTATATATTGTAATATGTTACCTGCTAATGTGCTTCAAAACAGTGTATCACGAGAGAAATATGTGATTTGCATATTTCTTACATTTTTCTACACGTGTAGGTTTCCAGAATGGCTGGGTTGAGTTGGTTGGAAGGTGATGTTTTAATTTCTAGAGTCTTAGGTGATGAATGGCTGTTGTCTTTATGATTTGTGACTGCCAGAATTTCCTGTATGTTTGGAAATATTTTATGTCAGCCACTCAAGAGACAATTCCATGCAGAAGCAAGACAGAACTACTCTGCTTGCTGCAGGCAATAATGAGGGGAATATGATGCTTTGAAACAAGATTAGAAAGTACATTTGGCAAAAATAAATGTCTACAGTACAAAAAATATGTGCTACAAGTTCCAGGTGTGTGTCATAGGCAGGTAACTGTGGTGATGACTTCTGTTCATTAGGAAGAAAATGTTTTTTGTTGTTGTTTTGTTTTTTTTTTTTTTTTTTTAAGCAAGAAAGCAAAATTAGGTCTTCACATTTATGTCCTTTGTTAATGGGTGCATTCAGAAAATAGTTTGCCAGAGATAAAATTCAAGCATCTCTTGCATTCATGGCACCATCATATAGTTCTGTTTTTTTACTAAGGGTTTTCTGGCTTCATCCATAGGCAGCAGAGGGATAAAGGCTTAATTGCAATCACTGCAGCTGTACTTGTGATTAAAACTGCTCACAGATCGGAATTGCACGTTGGTTTAATGCAGCTGTAAGGTCAATGACAAGGAAATAATGCTTCTTCCCATTTGATTCCTTCATTTTTTAATTAATTGTTGGGTATTATTATGCACTGATAAAATAGATTACTCTGGGAAAAGAACTTCTACAACCATTCAGGATTTGTGTCTTTTAGCCTTTTTGTGCATTGTGATCTGCAGAGGAGAGGGAGGTTTCAGTGAGGACAGCGTTTTAACATTTGTCAGTGCCTGCATATAGGACTGAATTTGAGTGAGAGGGAAGATTATGTGCTTGCTGCAGGTTTGGGGAAATTTCAGGCATGAACAGAATTTCTTGATGAACAAATGTGTCTTTATTGCCAAAATCCTTAAGCTGTCAGTGAGGAAGTTTCATGGATCTTGTGCAACAAGATGGACCAGTGTGAGAATACATTGCTGTGCTCCTCTGAGTAAACTTGACTGTATGAAAAGTAAAACTCACTTATTCTATTTCATACAAACCAAATGACTCTGAAGGAAGGTGCTTTTTACGTATTTGTGATTTAAGCTGTATGATATGGTCAATCACACACCTGGCTGTATTGCATTTCTTGGATCAAGCCTGCAGAAATTCTGTGTGTGCAGCAATTAGTTTTTTGCAAACATAGTAGCAGGCTCAAGTATGAGAATTAACAAAGCATTGTAAGAATGTACCATACACACAGTGTCAGATTCTTGGCCCCAAATGGGACTGAGTGAGAAGCACTTGCCCTGTGGGCAGTGATTCATAATTGGTAAATCTTCTGCTGGAACTTGGTGGGAAAAAAAAAAACGCTGCAAGCAATTCCTTCCACCAGACATGAACAAAAACCTATCCACCACCACCAAAATATGACCTGGTGTCATATTCCTGAATTTACTTTATTCTAAATCTATTTAATTTATTCTAATAGAATAAATTTACTTTGTTCTTTATTCTCCTTCTCAAAAACACATGGGAATGTCACAGTTCACAAATGAGCATTGCTTTGAGGGAAAGTTTTGTTGTTAGCAGTCATTGTTAGGTTTGCCTTTTGAACGTGCTCTCAAGAAAGTTGCATTTCCCAGTCTGGGTATTCATTGTGCATTTTTTTTTTTCCTTTTTAGTGGACTATATTGTGGAATATGACTATGATGCAGTGCATGATGATGAGTTAACGATCCGAGTTGGGGAAGTCATCAGGAATGTGAAAAAGCTGGAAGAAGAAGGATGGTTGGAAGGGGAGTTAAATGGCAGAAGGGGCATGTTCCCTGACAATTTTGTCAAGGTGAGTTTTCTGCATTGGCTTAATTTTACTGTGATGGTGTGGCTGGGTCATTGTTACTGAAATGGTTGGAATACACAACAGTTGTATTTGTAACAGGATGATTTCTCTTTTAATTCTTTGGGAAGATGTTCAAGGTGCTGAGATTTTTAAAACATGCTTTTGAAGATTGTTTGAATTGAAGTTCTGCTGTCTATTCTTACTCTAGCATTTCTTTTGCTCTGTACCCTTGCATTATGTGTTCTGTGTCACTCTGACTTCTGCAGTGCAAGTGAATGTAGATATTCCTGCCCCTTTTGAATTGAAATTAATTCTTTGCAAACCAGAACAATCCAGTGTATCTTACTGTGATGCTTTCATGTTGTAAAACCTAAGGGGGTATTGGTCCAGTGCTGTAAATGCTTCTTTACACTTGCTTATTTTAAATTTGACAATTTTTCTGATAAATTGAAAAACCAAAATTATTCTTTCCTGATTTCCTTTTAAAACTGATGGGAACAATCCAGTTGTTCATTGAGAGGGTCTTCTACCAAGGGAAAGTTTGTATGAATGCTTATCACTTGTCTAACATTTTCAAGTTGTTGGCATTTTAGCTTGAAGTAATTTTTGGGTTTTAAATCCTGTATAAATAGTAATTTGACCTCAAGTGGTGCTTTGATGATTACTGTGCTGATGTTCTTAATTAGCTCTCAAGTGCTGTGTAGGAAGAAAGCATCAGGCTCTGCTCTTTGCTGGTTTGTGTGTCATCAGTTTGTCCTGCTGAAGTGCACAGTTGGATGTGACATGTTTCTGTGTTAATTACCATACTTGGGTGTTTTCTTGCCTTCTGTAGCTGTGGCTTTTATAAATTTTGTTTAAAATTATTTCCATCCTGGCATCTCAGCTGCAGGTATTTTTAATTTTGCAGCTGTTCATATGTACATGGCATGGTCAGATGTCCTGAACTACAGGGGACAGTTTTCTAGAAGGCGTAGGGATTTGGAGAGGTAGAAGGGAAGTTGTGTAGAAGAAAATTATCATTTTTGTTTCATGACAACAGGAGTAATTTGCCTTCCTGTTGCTGGAGCTGAGTGAAGTAGTGAGACCGATCTTGGGAACTTTCCTTGAAGATGGTTTGTTTAGGCTGGAAAGCTGTTGTGCAGTGGTGAGATCATGGGAAAGCATTAATTGTTAGGGAGATGAAAGTTGTGTGTTTTCTTCATGGTCAATTTGATTATAGTTTCTTTGTAAAAGTTAATTTACAGGTAGTGATAGCTTGAGAGGCTATTTCAGGGAAAACTGTTACAAAAAAGTGTTTTGGTGTTTTTTTTTTTTTTCTTGTGCCTCCTCCTAAACCATTCTCATTTGCTGCTGTAGTAGGTTGTTGGTAAACTCAAATGGCCCTTCTTGGCCTGGTGTGCTGTTAACACCTACAGGGTTTGGGTGACCTGCTGGAGGGAGGAAATGAGCTCAAGCAGGGCTGGACTTTGGCCCTGTGAATGAGGAAAGTCCCTTGAGAAATGGATTTATTTGTTTGCTGCTGAGAGCAACCACCACCACTGGGAGTGGTAAGAATAGTGAGGATGCTGGCAAGGGATGAGTATTGCTGACTTCTCATGAGCCACATGAAAGGGAAGGAGACAAAAGTCTGAAAGAAGACAGAAATGTGATCAAAGAGCACAAATTGTTGTGGACAGTACTACTTGGTTGCACCAAGTTGTACATGTTTGGTTGCAAAACTCTGGGGCTGTAGTTAAATATTTATTACTTCCTGAAAGGATCATCTTACTCTTCTGTTATGAATGTAATTTCATGCGTTAAATGAGGATCTGACCTGAATGCATTATGTGGTTAAATTTGTGGTGGCTTTTTGGTGACATATATATACACACTGGTTTGTTAAGAATTGAGCTGTGGCCAGGATATGGCCTCTCCATGAAGGCTATGGATGGTAAATTATGATTTGTGCTGACCTGGAAAAGATTAAAATTTGAAGCTGAAAGTACATGTTATCCACTAGATTTGCCTTCATGTGTGAAATATAAAAACGTAATGAATATGACAGATTAAACTGGATGAAGATAAATATGTTTTCTTTTTCAAATGTTAGATGTTATAGAGAAGATAAATTATTTTTGAAAAATAAATAAAAGCCTTTGATTTTCATCAACTGGAAGAGAATTGGGAAGAAAGTTCTAATTCCAGCTAGTTTGTTTTTGCTGATTTTGTTAGTTTGTCTCTTCTTCATCCTGTGTGAGGGGTGAGGGCAGGAAAAGAGCTTGTTGCTGCAGTGCCAGCTGCAAACTGTCCTTGGCTGTTGGGCAGCACAAGGCTGCTTCTGGCCTGTTTGAAGGACAAGCAAAATGTGGACAGGAGGATTATTGCTGCATGCTGCCTGAATATGTTGGATGCCCCAGATTCAGACTGTATCCTCACTGCTACAGCAGATCAATCCCCTCCTGTTCCCTCCTTCTGGGCTCTGCCCATACCTTGGGTTTACTGACATTTAATGCCTCTTCTCATGCTTTGACAAATGCATCTTTTCTGTTTGAAGTATGACTAAGTGCTGTCAGTTTCATTTTGGGTTGTTAAAGCATGAAATAGTTTTTTGATTGTCTTCCTTTTATTTCTCAAGTCTTCTAACTACTGCAAAATACTGTTAAATTGTGGTAGTAGGCTGGTTTCGTGTAGTGGTAGCAGTTGGGTCTTTGCTGTCAGAAGTGCAGCAGAGGAAGCTGAGACTGTGTTTTTAATTGGGTTAATTTGTTGTACAGTGTGGGTGAGCTAAGCACTGTGTGAGTTTGCAACACTCCTGTGGAGAAGGGAATTTATGGAAGCTTCCTGTGGATGCTGATGTAATGCTGGTGCTTGGTATCTTGTAACATCATCTGGTAACTTTTTGATTGGGTTTTGTTGGCTTCTACCCAAAACTTTTGCATATTGATGGAGAGATCCTGGAGAATGATCAGAACTTGGTGATGTCTGGTTCCTGGTGCCAGCTGAGACCAGGATGTTTTCTGTGAGCCCCTCACTTGATGGGTTATCAAGCAGTCTGAGATGTTCTGTCACAAAAGGTGCAGTTCTTAGTGCAGACTTCTACTTGCATCATTCTGCTTTAAAAGAAAGAGAACAGACACTCAGCTAAAGGGAGCCCCATAAAACCTCTGGACCATCCTCAGATCCTACTGTGCCACTGTGTGGGGTTTAGGAGATGTTGTAAAGAGAGTGGTAAATGACCAGTTGAGTACAAGTAGTTTAAAAAAAATAACTGCAAGCAATTAAACTGCCTATTTGTGAAGCTCATTTCCTTGAATTCACTTTTCAGTGCTGCAGCCTCTTAAAGATGTTCTGCTTGTATTGCAAAGCTGGATTTTGGAATGCACACATTTCCAGTGTTATTAACAAAACCTGGTGTGAAATTCCTGTTTGAACTGTGTGCATATCCTCTTTAGTGGTTTGGAATTAGAGTTCTCGTTTCTGACATTGTTATTGCCATTTTTCTGCTTCTTCCTGTATGGGCAATTTAAAATAAACTACTTCATAAAGTCCTGAAAGGAATTAGCAATGGAACCTAGCAGACTTTTATTGTTTTCTTTGAGAGCAGCTTTTCCTTTCTAAAATTCATCACAGTGAAGAATGTGCACACATTTGTTTTTTTCCAGTGTGATTTAGAGAAGTGTAGTGATGTTGTTAGATGGAATGTGTGAAGTTTTTTGAGGTGTGTGGGTTGGATTTTATTTCTGTTTGCTTCTAGACTTTATATAATATACAGGAACAGTTCTCTGAAAGTAAAGCTTGAGAGTCCAGGCCTCCCCTCCTTCAGGAAATCCCCCAGATCTCCCTCTTTCTCTGGCCCAATGAACCTTGACTCCTTTTTTGCATTTACTTTGACAAGATGGACTAAGATTCATTCTTGTTGATTTATTTCACTCTCCAGACACCTGTTGATATCTGAAAGTGATGATTTGGTGTTCATCCTTCTGCTTTATTTTCTTAAGGTTTTTGTCCCTACATAGCTGGGAAGTTTTTTTTAAGAACTGAAGTTCCTTGTTTTATTTCATTTATTGCTATCTTAGTTTTCTAAATAGCTGTATTGTGAGTAATAGGCTTTACATGGTAGTAAAACCAGTTTGATCATAAGCTCAAGGCAGTAACTCGGACGAGGGAGGAGCAGGATAGATTAATCAGTAGCTTTCATCAGTTAAGGCAGAGAAGTTTGCCAGCAGGCTTTGGGGACATTCTGGTCAGCGAGCTGGACACTTCTCTGAGCAGGTTTGGGACATGCAGCCCCTCAGCCTTGGAGCTGGGGCAGGAGCAGCTTCCTGCCTGCACAGGTGTGAGCAGCTGCTGCTGCTCTAGCGCCCAGCCTGGATCCTCTCCAGGCTAACACGTGAACTTTGCTCACTGTGACATTTTTCTTCCTCCCCCTAAATAAAAAAACCACCCTGCACACTGGGCGTGTTCGAGCAAATATGTCCTTGGAAGTGGTAAGCTTGTTTTATTTTCTGTATGTTCTTAACATGAAGTGTTGTAAATAGGCTTTGTGTTTCGGGGTTGTGGATGGAAACAGTGGGAGTTTAAAAGTTATGCTTGCAATATGATTTTGAGAGTTTATTTAGTATATGGTGTGAATTTTTGGTGTTAGAATTGTTTGCATAATAAAATTACTTGGGGCTGGTTTCACTCATGTCCCCCCTGTAGTGTAGGGAGATGCTTAGAGATTGCAGACAGTGCCTGCAGAATGAGTTCATTTTTAAAAGGATGATTTGTTTTTAGGTGATTCTTTCTTTCAACTTCCTGATCTGTGTGTTTGTGGAAACAAAACACAGCCCAAGCCTCTTTTCTTCCCTTTTCATCACCCCTAGACAAGAGTATTAGCACAACTGACCTGTCTTCTTAAGCCTGTCTTTGCTGCCTGTCTTGTGCTCTCACTGGAGGGATGCTGTTAAACACAAGTGTGCTGTGAGCCAGTGAGAGAAGTTTTGGCTGAAAGCTCCTTCAAGCATAACATCTTCCTTAATTCCTTCTCAAAAATAGTAAATTGGCCTCACCCAGAACTTAAAACAGGAATCATGGAGTTGGGGGAGATCACAGACAAGACAGACTCTTCTAGGTTAATTCTAACCTGGGCACAATTAAAAAGTTAGTAGCATTAGTTAAAAAATAGATTAATAAATAGAATTCTAATCAATGTCTGTAGGTTAAACCATACACATTTAGTTTGAAGTAAGTAGGATGTATTTAAGGAATAGAATAAAATACTTGTTTCTGAAATGTTGGTGCCTGCTCTCTTTAAGTCTTCTGTCCAGAATCTTTGCATCCAGGTAAGCCTTGGCGAAAACAAGATACACAGCAATTTACAGTCCTGTTGGGTAAATTGCATTTCAGTTTATACAGCCTTTTCCTTTGCTTTATTACTGTTTTGAAGGAGCTGTCACCACTAGCAGTGGGTTGTGCAGGGAGGTAACACTGAGTGCTCAGAGCAGCACTGCTTCCCAGGCAGAGTAGGCAGCCCTGCTGGTAAGAAGGTGATGTTTGCTTCAAAGCTGGCAGTTCTTGTTTCTCAGAAACAAAGATGACGTGCAAGATTGAAAGCCATATTAAGTAATTTCAGTTTCAGTGCTGAGTATGTGAGAGAAGCACTGGGTTCTTTGTCTCCAGGCAAGGAGTGAAGCTGAGAATTCAGGCTGGTGCTTTAACACCTGTTGCTAATACTATGGTGCCACCCATTGTTTCTGCTGATTTTTCTTTAGGCTTTTGGGGGACAGAGGACCGCTGGAGGAGAGTGTCATTTCAGGGATACCTTGTGGGTTTGCCTGGGCTGCACCTGCTAATCCCATCCATTGGTAAAAGTCTGGGATTTGTGAGAATGGTGATAATGATTCCTGTGCTTGGGGGGTGAGAGTCTCTGATATCCGGTCATTTTGGCCTGAGTAAACAAAGAAACAGGTTTTTTTCCAACTGGAATGTTATTGGCTTCAGTGAGCCTTGCTTATGATGGGGAAATCAACTGAAGACATTGACAGATATAACTAATGGCGCTGCTATGTAAGCATTTTCACTGTCTTTCAGAGCTCACCATGATTTATTCTTATTCCTGTGACTTTTCCAGTTGAGTCAATTGGATTGACTCTTTGGTCCAGACCAGTTGGGTCCTGACCCTGTGAAGTCCCTCTGTGATGTGACTGTACCTGGCGTGAAGAGGGGAAGTCTGGAGGTGTATTTGGTTTAGCCCTGTTTAGAGCTGCTGCAGCTGCCACAGCTGTGCCCACACCTGACCTGTGTGTCAGGTTGTCTTTTCAGCTGTCACCACCTCCACCCAGGAATTTCCTTTGTCAGTGTTGGTTGGGGCCGTGTGAATTATTTCATATTCTGAGGCAGTACAGGTGTCTTGTTTGGAAAGAAAGAGCATGCAATGAGTTGACTATTTGAAATATTTATCTTGATGGACTGCTAGATCTAAAATGTCACAGATGCTTTCTTCAAAAGTGAACTATTTAACTGCAGGAAATTTGTTGAAATGATGTGGCCCTTTCCCTGTTCAAGGTGAGCACCTGTGCTTTAAGATGTTGAAAAAGATCACCTGAGAAGATTTCACTATGCATTCGCAAGCTATTGTTTCACTCTAAGACTAAAAGTCTGTGGTGCTGTGAAGTCTTCAGTGGCTGAATGTGAACACAGAATGGGGAAAACGCTGGTGGTTCTTGTAATACTTAGTATCTTTTCAAATGTGTAGTATTTGAAACATCAAAATATGTATCAAATATGTTGATACTGTGTTGTCAAGAGCATTAGAGAAATGGAGATAGCTTCCAAGTTTTGACTCAGTGGCAGCACTGGTATGGAACTTAGGGAACTTAAGGTGCTGTTCAGGAGAACAGCAGGATAAAGTGTGATTAATGATCTGTGCAAATACTGCTTAATATGCTAATTATTCCCTCTGAGGGAATTTGAGTTACCAAGTTTTGTTGATTGTAACTGTGCCTCTTGCTTTTCTAAACACCTTATCAGCGTGTGATGTTGCTGTGTGCTCACTGCACACTCCCGGGTACTGCCAGAGCTGCTCTGATTGAGTGTAATGGTTAGTGTGGAAGAAGCAGCAGGTCTATACATGTCCTTATTCCTGTAATTACATGAAGCAGTTTGCTCCTTTGTCCGTCCTTATTTAGTTGTTACACTTGATTTGTGTGTAATTTTATAGCTTTCTCTCCAAGCACAGGAGCGAGGCAATCATTCCCTGCCTGGAGGCTTCAAACAGGGTGTGCTCCATCAGAAGGTGTTTGCAGCCTTCACTGAATAAACTGCTCAAAGCATTGCTGGTGTCTCGGGCAGCAGAGGCTGAGTGGGCTTGTGCAGGGACCTGACTTTTTAGGTTCAGACCTTCCCTGTGTGCAGAAGTCTAAAATATGGCTATAAATATGCACTCTGGAATTAGCATACGGAGTAAGATCAAAGAGCTCAGTTATCCAGGTGCTGTTTGCTGTAATGTTTGGTACATCCCAGGAGGCTCTGGCTGCACATTCCTGCCATGTAATTGTAGTGCTTTGCCATATGTCTCATAAACCAGTGTGTGCGTACACCCAACACAGTTAATATTAAATCTGTTCTTTTGCTTTTTTATGAGGTGGAATGAAGTAATCTAAATGTGAACTTGAAGCTTAAAACCTGCACAAGGGTAGCTCATCTGTTCTGTCATCTCTTAACACTTGCACCAATTCTGAATTTTTTGTTTGGTGGCTCATCATTTTGGAAGAGGAAATTAGCTCTTCTCAACTGTAGCACTTTCAGTATCAAGTTGACTTTCAAATGTATGTGTTCCTTGAGCACTGGCTTTATTCAATATTTTGAGCTGATCTGAAAGGTTACTGTAGTAAATATTTTGTAGGTTTAATAAGCTTTTTTGATGCTCTTTGTAAAAATACATTTTGGTGTATGTATGGAATTCATTAGCTTTGGACTTGGTGTAATAAGCTTTTGAATTCTTAGAAACTAATGGTGATAGGCATGTTCCATAGATGCTTTCAAAACAGGAGCAGAAAGCAAGATGCATTTTCAGTTAAAAATGTTATTTAGTGGATGAATCTCTGGCATTAAACGTTTTCTAATCTCCACTAAGACTCCAGATTTCTATTTTTAGCCCTTACTTGACAATCTCTTAAGCATTTAATTTTGTGTCCTAGGCAAGACTTGTGAAGTGATGTGAATATGTCAGTGTTTTATCTTGTGGCCAATAGTGAAATGCTGAAGGTTTTACAGGGAATGCAAAGAGATGGTGCCTTGGAAAAAGGATGCAGGGAAGAAGAAAGCTGAGTGCCACAGAGTGGATACAGACAGACAGGATGATGGTGAAAAGGAACAAGGCATGTTCTGAGTTAAACATCAAAGTGAACCTGTAGTGTTGCTGGATCCCACATTTCTCTGGACCAGCACTAGAGGCAATTAACTGGGAGAAGGGAAAGAAATGTCTTCCTGCCTTCCCAGGTGGGGGAAGCTGATAAAACACATGTGCTGTGGGAGCTGCAGCTCTGTCTTGCCCTCTGTCACGTGTGATTCTTGCTTTCATTGATCTGAAGCACTATTTTGTGGCTGGTGGTTGACAGGACATTAACTGTTATTCTATAAAACAATTACAAGAAATATAATTAAATTTTCATATGTGTGTATTAGCAAACACAATAGAGAAGAAATGCAACCAGCATTTTAAAATGGTTTAACCTGGCTATGAACATGGCAACACCATAAAATATTCTTAAGGTATTATTTTCAGGAGTATTTTAAAATGAACTTTTTTCTTAATTAAATGGTTGGGAAACATTAATGTAAAGATCTTTGCTTCCCCTAGTTACTCCTGTTAATTTAGGATTCCTTGCTGTGCTGTTGGTAGACCTGGTGAGCTGACTGCTGAGCTTTTCTGCATCTGAGCTTTCATGTTTTGTTTGACATCTCTTGTATTTTGCCAGTATTAACAAGACTTCGTGTCAGATTTTGTTTTGACACTTGCTTGACACAAAGTTTATACATATCCAGTTCTCCATGGCAAAACTGAATTATTTGTATACATAAAAACTATACACATGTATTTTTATAACCTGTATCAAAATCCGAAACTTCAGGCTGCTTCTGCATTACCTCTATAGAGTGTTCCTTGTATAGGAAAGTTCAGCTCTTTGTCTGTTCTTGACCTTCAAGTATCACAATTATTCAATGACTCAGGTTTTAGTCTGTAAATCTGCAGCAATTCAGTTAATTTTTTATGCTTCCCAGAGATCCCACTTACGGCGTTGCATATTTGTGAGAAAGAAGCAGTGCCTTGCCTGATGGATGATTGTCTTCCTCCCACACGTGGAGACAGTATGATTAAAAGATCTATATTTAGTGTAGATTATAACACATGTAAAAATGTTGGTAACTTGTTAAACCCTTTTCTGTGATGTGGGTGTGGTTTAATAGAAAGCACCAGGTCAGACTATGAAGAGGCAAAGGCAGGGAGTGATGCTGCCTGAGCTTGGGTCAGCACTTAAACCCCGTGGTTCCCTGCTAAACATTCTTTACTTCAGCCATAAATTAAGCCCCCAAAAAATCAACCCATGACACGTGTTGCACTCTCCAGGAGATAAGTTGTCTTGCAAAACAAGGTTATCCATCTTGTCTGCTCTTCAGATAGTA
>PYHW01010395.1:1279745-1291239 GCA_013186435.1 Turdus rufiventris | reverse complement strand
CCAAGCTCTTTTCTTGGGAGGTGGGACCTGCTCTGATCTCCTGAATGCTCCAGAGGAAGAGCTCAGCAGCCTCTCAGCTATTTTGGTCCATGGGTTGTCTTGATGTTTCTCTTTAGCTCATGTAAAGTAATGAGACAGATATGAACAGCTACACATTACTCATCTTTCTTTCGTTGCCTTTATTAAATATTTTGCCTCTGGACACCTACATTGTGGGTGAGAAATCATATTTTCTACTGAAGGAAGAGACACAGGCAAAATGAAAGGATATGGGATATCTAAGATTTAAGTGACTGGGGCTGTTAAAGCTGCCATGTGCCTGCCTGTCTGTTGCTGTTACTAAAACTGGAAGTGTGGTACCTAAATTAGTTATGTGAAGATTTTTGTGCTGCAGGAACTGAGGTTTCATTGCTCTTGAACAGGTTACAGATGACAATCTCTCTCCTCTGTAGGCAGCTGTACAGATTTTTTATGTATTTATATACAGTCACATTTCTATGTGGTTTTTTTCAAGAATGGGTTTTTACAGGCTGTGAACTTGTGTAAACAGAACTATTGCCTGTTTCCAATTCCTCCCTCTCCCCTAAAATGACAGGTTCAATTCTCAGTTACTTGTTTTCTACTCAGTAAACTGAGAGTCATGTACTCTTCAGTCCATGAGTTCTTTATTGCTGTCCTGATGGGGAAGAGAGAGGAGATAATTGTATGAGTAGGCTAAGGCATTTATCTTTGTGTGTTCTTTATCTCAGCCTCTTTAGAGATTGAGACTCTTATCTGCTGCTTGAGATCTTGCTTTAAAATGTACTCAGCCACTAAGAGTAATGCACATCATTTTTGTACAAAGTGATGTTACAGTGGAATTAATATCCGAAGTCTAAAGATGATTGTTCTGTGTATAATGGCATATATAGGAGGAGATGGCAGCTGAAATATTTATGGTTGAAAAATCTAGCTAAGGATTTAGATTTGCTGGATAATGAACTTCTCTGTGCCCTATAATTCAGGAATAGACTTTGTATTTTTAACTCCTGGCCTTTCAGACACTCTGACCTGCTTTCTGCCTCTCCACTGCCTGGCTGATTTGAGTGCTCTTGGCTGCTGGCGAGGGAAGTGGGGAGGATCCAGCTGTCCCTGCTGGAGCCATGGGTGGGCAAGCAGCTGATGGAGGGGAGGCTGCTCCGGCTAGCCTCAGAAGTAGGTCAGGATCACCAGCTTATTTTAACAGCATCATGAGGCTGTGCATGCTTTTACATGTGTTGCCTTTTTGTCTGCGTATGAAGAATAGCTCTTGCATCACACATTGCTGCACTTTAACGATTTTGAGATTTTTATTTGTAAACATACACATTTCCTTGAGGGATTATTAAACTCTGACAGATGCAATTAAAGCACAAACCACTCTTTTTTTTTTTTTTTCTTTTCTTTTCTTTTTTTTTTTGACTAGCTTAATTTATATACTTGTTTTTTGCCTATCAGGCTGCAGTGAGTTTGTAAGTGTTGCGAAATACACATTTATTGGAGATTATGAAAACTTCAAACCTTTATGACTACTGCTGTAGTTCACAACAGAACAAGTGGGTGGTTGCTTCCCAGTGGAGCATATTTTAGGCCAAGAGACAGTCTGTATTGGCCTTGTACTGCCAAGTCATAAATGCATAAAATCTGTGTTGCTCATGGAAACACTGACAAGCCTTGAACTGCAATGGACTGGCAGAATAAAAATATTAAAATTTGCAGCTGCAGTTAATGTCATATTTTCATTTTGGTTTTGCTGGCTGGCAGCTGGCAGTGGCCTCACCTCAGAGCAAGATGACGTGTCCTGGAGCTTTTCGTTGGTGTTGTCACAATATGGACTGTCTCTGATAATTTGGGTATACAAGGCTGACTTAAAACCCATCAAAAACAGAAAAAAAGCTGCCTTGTAACACCCATGGACAGGAGTCTTGGGCATGTTCAGGATGGGTATAGTGATACCTCAGAGGTGAGACCTTTTGGACAGTGTCATTTTCTAACCACTGAAGTGCAAGCAAGCTGTTTGGAAGAGATGTAAGAATTTCAAACTTTTATTAATGTTATTAATGAGGCATGAACTAATGTTTGCATTGATAACTGCCAGTTTTGAGATATCCAATCTGTCTGTGTATAAAAATGACTTTCTTTGTGAAGGGAGTCATAAGGATGATGCCTGATGACTGATCCTGATGCCCAGGATGAAGATGCTGGCAGGGGTGGTGGGTGTGTGTGTCAGAGGATCCTGATGTCTGCTTTTGAAAATGAATCTTTGAACACTTCCCTGCTGTTAGAAGACTGATGTGAACTACAGGGCTGTGGTGAAGTGGGCCCCATGCAGGTGTGGAGACCAGGGATTCCTGAATTTGTTTCAATTTGGTTTAATTTTAATATGGTTTATAATGCCCCAAGGAAGGGTAATTAACGTTGCAGTTCTTCTTTAGCAATGAGAACAAAAAAAATAATTCTTGCTTTACAAGAATGTTACAAAAGGTAGAGAGTTAAATATGAAAAAAAAACAGTTGCTGGCCCATTTAGGCATTACTGACCCCTTCTGCAGTTCCCTGACCCCTTCTGTAGTTCCTTGTCAAAACTAGATTTATGCCTGGCTGCTATGGCAGAACTCTCATGTGGTTGTTTTTTCTCTCCTTGTTGCAAAGCAGCTCCATGTGAAGCTCCAGTGCTGCTTTCTAACACACAAGGTAAAAATGTCACTGTCAACTCTGCCTGGTGCCTGTCCCATGCCCACATCTGCTCATTGTAAATTGGATGGATTTGCAGCTCTCTGCTCCTGTTTTTATCACAGTCACCGTGAACTTCTCCTTGCATAGTCTTTGCTTTTGTGCGTCTTGGATTAGGATGATTTCTCTTAACTGTGTTCACAGCTTTCCTATCCTGCCTGTGGTAGGAAGGTACAGAGAGCACCTTCCTGGTGCTGCCAGACTCTCCCACTGTCTGACATCTTTTTGATGTCTGCTGAAAAAATTCTTCATCACTAAATCTTCTGCCTTTGAATTGGGCAGCAAGATTTTATCCATGTAATGACTATACATAGAATTATTTTAGATCCTGTTTTTTAATGTAATTCCCCTGTACTTCCTGCTAAAATTTGCCATTGTCTTGTGTTAGACCCACAGCGTTTTCTACCTGTCACTACTTCAGGTGGAGATCCAAGCCTGGCAAGAAAGTTGCCCAAGCATTCCTCTTTTTGGTTTTGGGTCTTTGGTCTTTTGTAGTGGGCACTGCTTTTATCTGAAATAATTTCCTGTTAGTTATAACCTATCCATTATTTTACTGCCTTTGATACTGGGCTTAAAAGCATATTGTCTGTTTAGTTAAAATTGCTGGTTATGAGGGTGATTATCTCACACCATTTTCTAGCATTTGGAAGTGGTGTGTGTGGTGGTTTTTGTTCTTTTATCTTTTAATAAATAAATTCTAAAAAACTTAAAATAAAAGTCATGTTTTGACCAAACTGCCTATGTGGGACTTCCCCACTTCCTTTTTTCACCTCTGTGCATTTAACAAAGAGGTTGAAGCAGGTGCTTCTGAAGCCTTGAGCAAAGTACAGACCTGGGGAAGAGCCTGGAGCTGACTCCTCACTGGAACGTGTTACAATTGACAAACCTGGGGAAGTGCTAGCTCCTGGAGCAGCTTGGAGATTTTAGAGCCTGTATAAATTGCATAGCAAAAAAATATAATTTTAAAAATCCAAGGCAGGCAGGAGCACTCTAGACAGGTTTTCAAGTACCAGTATGTTTTTAAGATGAGCAGAATGGCCTGTCAGCAAGGCAGCCAGAAAGGCATTTTGGAGGTGACAAACTTTTCAGCTGTAGCCAAATTTAATTGCTTATGGTTTTATCAGACTTGTGAATAACAGACCAAAAAACAGCTGTAGGCCTGAGAATGACAAAATCTTAAAAATGTGGAATGTCTAGTGAAATGGGAGGTAGACAGAATGCTGTGCTATTGAAGAGAGTTTATTTTTTTTGTTTTGGGGTTTTTTTTGAACTTGGAACATGGGATGGATCTCAGCAGAGCTAAGATCTCCAAGGCAGAAGTCAGTGTGGAGGAAGGAGAGTAACAGCAGGAACTAGTCACTGTTTTCTAAAAATCCTTTTTTTTTTTTTTTTTGGGTAATGTAGATGAGTGGGAGGAAAAATCCTACTGTCTGTATCTGTAGTCTTGCTCTGTTCTTTTGAGAGGAGGATGCTTTGATCTGTTTAACTTGAGGTTCATAGTATGTTTGAAGGCATCAGTGGGTGCTCAGACCTGCTGAGTTTTCCAGCTGGACAGCTGCAAGTAAGAAACCTGGGCTTTAATGGCCCAAAAAGCACCAGACAGGCAGGTCCTGGGGAATGTGCTTCTCATATTGTTGGCATATTATCAATGTATGGGCTTTGTTGTCTTGAAGCTCATGTTCAGGAGTTCACATGACATGAGTAAGTGTATATATATGCCTTGCCAATTCTGTTTTCAAGCATTAAATATTTGATTGCAGCTACAGCTGCTGTAACTCATGGAGTTGTTAGCCAGTGGCTGCTGATGCTGGATACAAGAATTGTTCTGAAGTGGATCACAAAAAGCTGCAAGTACTTATGAGTGCTTGTATCCCCAAGGATGCCGTGGAAGCAGACAGGACCGTGGGTGCAGAAAGGGTTTAGACAGCTCCAGCTGCAGGCACAGGAGGCAGAGGAGAGGTGATCCATCTCCCTGATGGAACCTTGCTGCTGCTCTGGGAATGTGGGAGGATCTGAGCTGCAGGAGCTCCAAAGAGCATCTGGGATTTTGGCTGCTGGAAGCCCTGTTCTACAATAGATGGGCCATTGATCCGACTTAATGGCTTTGTTCTTGTGCAAAGTGATGATTTCCTTCTTTCAGAGTCTCTGTTCTCCAGTGGAATCCCATTTAATGAGCTGATACAGTAGAGTGACTGTTGCTGCTTGGCCCTTTTTGTTCAGAACTGGTGCTTTCTTGTTTATAGGCTTCTCAGTCTTGTTTGGCACAATCAATTCCAGTGCCAACATTCTAATTTAGAAAGATTAGAAGAGTGGGAGACATTAACTAGAAAAATGGTATCTCTGTTTTTTTCCTCTTAGATATTTCTCCTCACTTGCTCCCACTCTGTTTCTTGGAGCTCACTTTCATTTCTGCTCACATCTTTCAGCAGTGCAGTTGCATCTCTCATCTGTGAACACCTTGGAGCTTTCTGGGGCAGAGATGACCACAATAGTTTTATGAATGAAAATATTTTAGTACCCTACYCTATGGTCTGTCATTGAAGTAATAYTTATATTTTAAAAAATGTGTTTAAATACGAGCTGTTAAATAAAAGTTGTAATATGAGACTTTTGGGCTCAAAGCTCCTYTTCWGAGATTTAGAGTAGATGGCTACAATGCTGCCCCYGTTTCTSATTTTTCTCAGGACTCTACCTGTTTATTAACACAAWTGTATGGAAAGGTCAAGTTTATTACARCCTTGGGTATGTTTAGTTGTMRGATGAAGGCCATGATTTTTGAGTATGTCACTGTACCCCAGATGGTAAGTACCTGAAATGTGTTAGTCTGTGGTGCACCTGTTTAAAACCAGTGACCTCTGAGTCTTTTAAATCTCTTGTTTCAGGAAGTTAAGAAGGATGTAGAGCCCAAGGATGATGCTGTGCCACTCAGGAGGGAGAAATCCGGCAATGTAGCCAGCCTTGTGCAGCGTATGAGCAGCTATGGGCTTCCAGCAGGAGGATTTCAGCCTCATCCCCCGTCCAAAGGCTTCAAGAAGAGTATGTGGTCTTTCCAATTCCTTCAATTTTGCATGCTGCTGATGTGTATTTTTAAAATAAGCATGAATTATTTAATGCATGACTTAGTTTTAAGATTATGTGAAAACTAGAAATATAGGAAGAAAAACTGATTCAAAGACAAATTTTGCTCCTGTATGTATGGGCAGAAAGTTAAATGCAGCTTTTAATGTAAATAATAGGGGTGAATTTTCCTGTGAACAGGATTTAGACTCCTTCCACAGAGAGCTCTGTGACTTCATGTGAGCTCTGTTTGTATTACCAGGTACCTGAATGGAGAGCTGCAGGCCTGCTCATGATAATAAAAAATTTTCACAAAAATGTCATCATTTTAAAAGAAAAGTTGAAACATGCAAACATCAAGTTTTGCTACAAATTCAAGGCTTTGACAAGGAAACTCTGTGTAGTTCAGATTCTTCCTGATAAACTTGCTTCTGGTGTGAAATAAGGTATAGGTGGTGGCGTTAACAACAAGCAGTAGTTTTCCTTTTGTTGTAACTGCAGCCCTCAGGATGGCAGGAGTGTAGGACTGGTGCTTCTGGATCTGTGATTTCTTTGTTATAATGCCAGTTTTTGTATCAAGGTGACTAAAGCCTGGAGCAGAAAACTTACCATTCCCTGCACCCAACAAATTGGCTTGTGATTTGTATTTGGACATACCAATCTGTTTTAAGATATTACTGTAAATTACTGTGGCTTCCTCTGTCTTATAAGGTTTTGAAGGCATTTATGATTTAAGCTCGCCTTTTAAAAAAGAGTTCACAATTTACTGGTTTTGGCATGTTTATGCTTTGAGGTTTTGCCTGTAAAAGAAGAGCTGCTAGTTGTCTTTTAAAACCCTGAAAAAAGGACCACCACCTTTACAGATTTGTTGAGACTTTGTTCCAGGAAACTAAAGATTTAAAGTCACTTTTTAGTGGCTCTGATCTGTGTGTGCATGTTGGCAACAGTATGTAGGTGCCTGTTGGATGTTTACACAGCAGGCCTTGGAAAAATCCAACCTGAAAGATTAATGCTATTCTTAGATAAATACAGCTCTGAAAGGCTCTGAAAGGGAATAAATGTGATCCTTATGGGTCCTTCCACCTGGAGATACCTTAGGGCTCTGTGAACATGATCTGATAGCAGTTCAGCTGTCAGCTGTTGTTCTGGTCACCCTAACCCTGGAATGTTCCCATATTTTCCATGTCACAGCCTCATGCTGGTGGCTGTGGTCAGGGTAGAAGGTACAGCTTGATTTCAAACTCTGCAGGGCTCTGGCTACTCTCATCCTTCTGGAGAAAATGGTGTTCAAGTACTTCCCTTTAGGCACACAGCTGTTTACCTGGTGCAGTGACAGTCTCTGTATTTCCATTTCACTTGCTGTTCCCTTTTTCCTGGAAGACTGTTTTAACAGCTCCTGCAGATCCTGTTTACTCTGTGCCTGGACAATCACTTGCTTTCTAGAGCTTAGTTGTCTTTGTTTCACTTGCTGAAATGAGGTTTACAATGTTAAAAACAGAGTTAAGTTTCTTTCATGGAGGTCTCCCTGAACTCAGATATTTTTGTGTCAGGTGGGTGGTAAGCTGCAGGCAGAATTCCTATCAGATGTTTGCTTTTGTTCAGCAGGAGGAAAATACAGAAGGTGTGCTAAGTGACAACAAAGAGCTAAATTTGGTTTACCCTGTACAAAACAAACAAAACCTGAAGCCAGAGAAGTTGTTTTGGAAAGGGACAGAATTGCCTGCAGGTTGCCAGCCCAGTGAAGCCTGAATGCTGTTCTCTGAGAGGACTGGTTCCCTTCCTGGGCTATTCTAGGGATTTTCAAAAGTGGGAGGCAGTGCTTCCTAAACTGTGTCACTGGAAACAGACCTCAGAGGAGAAGGAGGTTTCTGGATGTGAAATGCATCCATGGTTTCACCCCCCACTCCCATTTAGATATAATTACACTGTGAAAAGGAACACTGAGATCAGATTTATACCAAGTGGCAGTGACTTTTTAATATGCCTGTTTTTGGTATCAGTTAATCTCCTACAAAGAAGCCTTGAAAGCACTGCAGGAGGCAGTAAAGGCCATTGAACCATTTATTGCAATTACTTTTAACTGAACAATCCCTCTGGGCTCATGCATCAGTTTCAGTGGAGGTAAAAGCATGGTGTATTATATGGGCAATTATGTGCTATTAGAAATAACTCATAAAGCTTCTTATTTCTGGGTTTTGTTTCTTGCATAGATCATATACCAGCATATAGAAAGTTCTTGCTTTGGTGAGTGCTCTCAGAAATTTTAGATGCTGAATATTGCTCTGATGCCTGGCCTATCCTGTACTGAGGATGCTGGGTGTGGTTTTTAAAATGCACTGCTCTGGACCTTGAACAGTGCTATAAAAAGACAAGGATCAATCTTGAGGCAGTATCTGTGTTTAGAAATGTTTTTACACAGCTAATCTTAGTTGCTGAAACTTCAGTGTGGAAGGAGTACCAAGACAGAGAGAATGGAAATCACATCTGTAAGCTTAGGCTTTACCACCTCAAGCTTTTGATTGATATTTTCATTTAAACTGTGCCAGATTGTTTTTGGGGAGAATAGGGAGCATGCATGGGTCATAGCTCAAGATGATAATTGTCTTCAAAAGCGTGCTGGCTGCTCTGTTGTGGAAAAGGTCTAAAGGCACGGCCTCTCCTTTGAAGAAGTGCAAAAAGTGCCTGGGTTCAGCAGCAGCAGCAGCACTCCAGGATATGTGCAGAGTAATTAGGCAGTGTGGGTTCACACCACTGTGGCTGCAGGGCTTGGGTTGTCAGAAGCCACTTCAATGCTCTCTCCTCTCAGGATGTCATTTTTCCTTTTTAATGCCTGCAGAGCTTTAATGATATGGGGCAAACAGCTAAAGAGTGCACTTGATTTTAATCTTGCCTTTGTCAAAGACTGCTGATTGACAGTTGGAATTATTAGATGCCATACTGGCACTGAGAAAAGGGAGGGATTTATTTTTAATTCACAGATAAAGATGGGTTCAGATTTTTAAAAAATGAACCCAGCAAATGTTGGCATTACCTCAGAGCTGGGGTTAGCAAGGTCCTTGTTGGAGTCCAGAAGGTCTGTAAGCTCTCCAGTATGGTGCATAACAAAAGGTGGTCCTGCTTTCAGGATTTCTTAAGGAGGCTCAAACTTGCACATTTTCTTCCAAGTAAGTGCTAACTGGCAGTGATTGCCATTCCTGCAGATTTTGGTTAGGAAGTAGCTTGAGAAGTCACTGTAGTGTGGATTTACCTGACTTGCTTGTGTCAAGGCTGATAATTGATAGTGTCTGTGTGTCAAAACTACGGCTCCCTAGCCTAAGGTGGCCCAAGCAAACCACAAAACCAGGATCAAAAGCTCCATAGCTTCATGGGATGGTTTCTGGGTCTTCATTGTAGGAAAGGTGAATTTCTCCTTTATGTGAGTTCTTATTTTTGGTGTTTCCCTTGACTCAGAGTCCAAGAAGCGGCAGTGCAAAGTGCTCTTCGAGTACATCCCGCAGAATGAGGATGAGCTGGACCTCAAGCTGGGGGATGTGATTGACATCATTGAGGAGGTAAGCTGTTCTACAGAGCTGGCCATCGTGTACTGAGAGTCAAACCACTTTCTTGGCTCATTACTTGTATTGCAATCATGTTGGGAAAATTGCATGGGAAGTAGTGTTTTTGCAGCTGAAGTTAATAATTTAGGAGTTTTTTCTCTCAGGATCTAATACTAAAACAATGACTGCTAGATGTTTAGAAGAAGTATTTGATCATCACTGTAATAAATTGTGACCTGTTACACAGATTCATTTTTTGAAAGGGTTTTGCAGTTCTTTGGCCCTTGGCTTTTAAAGGATGCTTGTGGTAAAACTGTTGGATCACTTTCTTTAGGCTGACATACTCCAGATTGGTATAGATGAAAAATGTTATTTGGCTTGATGTGCCAGTTTCAATCTCTCTCGTAAACTCATTGAGTTGGAGTGATGGTTTCTTATCTTTTCTTACCCATGGTATCTGTTCCATTCAGCAGCAGGGGTGGGAAGCTTGTATGTGTCAGAGCAGTGTCTCTTCCACTTGTGAAATCTGTCAGGGAAGCCGTGGAAAAGATCAGAGTGATTGTGGAAGGAACCTATTTAGAACTGGTTGGAAAACTTCTGCACAGCAGGCTCTGACCTTCACTGGTGCCATCTCTTCCTCTCTGAAGCTCTGAGGAAGGAGAGTGAAACTTTCTTTCTAGCCATGGCTTATTAGTGGTGCTTTTTAAGTAGCTTTATGAGACTGTGTTTTTCATGTGCATGACCCTCTTTGGAAGAGAGTGCTAACCTGACAGTTGCCAGGAAGGACTCTTCCATTTTCCTAGCAAGGAAAAAACTATGCCCTTTGATGCAGATGCATTAATACTTCCAGAATTTAACATCTGGGAGTAAACAGAGCAAATGACTTGCAAAACCTGCTCACTAAACTCCCAGTTTCATAAATACCTTTGTGTGTGGGTGTTTTTAGAGGAGTGTTCCTGGGTAACCTCAGCAATTAATTTAATTTGTGGCTGGTGCCTGCACTGGCAGTTGGGACTGGATGGCTCAGTGTAAGCATTCATGAGAGAGCACGTGCAGTGAACTATTGTGAAAACTGCTGGTTTGGTTGCACGTGTCAGCATCTGGAATTATTTTCTGAGGGCTGTGTGGTAGTGTGTACCAGAGATGGCCAAGTAGCCTAAGAGAATAAAAAGATCAGAGCATTTCTTCATCTGGTTTCTTAAGGAAGTGTGGATTGTATTTTATTTTTTAGAATTTTTTGTTAGTTTATTTTAAATTTTTTTTAGTTTATTTTTATTTTTTTGCTTATTCCTTTTTTAATGATTTAAAAATATTTTTTGTAGCACCCAGTCTTTAGTACTTTGAAAAACTGTTAACAAATTTTTAGAGAAGTGCTACCTGGTAAAAAAATATTGCAGCTGTTTGCACACTGTTTTCATGGTGATGTAGAAGAGACTTGACAAGAGTAGCTATGTCTGTCTGCTTCATGAAACTGTGCTGATGGGACCAGAAATGTAAAGAATGATAGAAAATACTGTCCACTGATTGTGCAATGTGCTGGGATAACTTGTTTTAGGTAATTTGTCCTCACTACTATGAGATAGCTCTCTTCTGTTTATATATAAAAGGTGCTGTTTCTGTACATGCAGATGATTTGTAACTGTTACTGCAAGGAAAGATTGTTTGGTCAAACAATTTTTTGTGGGGAAAATAAGGTAAAATCAGCTCTGTGAGGTGGTCAGCTCTGTCAGTTACTTGAGAATCATTCAATCTTTTGCCCTTAACTGGTTTTTGTAAATTGATTAGATATAAATGACACCACTGATCATTAAATCAAAGGTGGAGGCAAATGGGTTCAGAAATTAAATGTTTGGTATTGAAGAGAGCAGAAGTGACTTTTTGGGAAGAAAATTGTGCTGTGTGCTGGCTGGATCCACAGGGTTCTTTGTTTATAGAACGTCACGTGGGTTTTACACATGAAGAACATGCACAGAGTGCACGTGATGATTGTGTCATTGCTTTAAAACCTTTGTTTCTCCTTTTTATCTTTCCCTCTTTCCTGTCAGGAGCAGCACTAAATAGCAGATTTATTTTTGTAGTGTTATATTTTGATATTTGCATACTCTTTTTTCAAGTGGAATAAAATTTTGTATAACATCATTAGGGAAGTTT
>PYHW01010395.1:1218974-1276201 GCA_013186435.1 Turdus rufiventris | reverse complement strand
TCCTGGAATTTTGCTTGCAAAAATTGCTTGCCCGAGTATGCTAATCTATGGGCTGTAACAGACCTGACCATAATTAAAAAATGTAAAAAAAATGTTGCAAAGCTCTTAGCAGCAAAATTAAGTTATTCTCTGAAATATGTTCCTGGGAGTTGGGTGAATGCTGTCCTTTAAAACTGAAAGATTAAAACAATTATAAATAGTTGAATTATCCACCAGTGATAAATTTCCAGCAACTGTATTTAGTTTGAATGCTTGGAGCATTTTGAGCAATAGGAAAATGTCACTTTGGTTCCTTGAGAGGCATCACTCTGCCACTGAAACACACTGTGTTTCCCTATGGCACTTGAACCATGTTTGGATTCTTTATGGACCTTTATTGATTATCACTTTCTGTGGCTGTAGCTGTTCAAATGAGAAGCTTTTAAATGTTGGACTAAAATGCCATTTTCAGAGAGTGCATAAACAACATTTCATAAAACTAATGGAAAGCACTGACATTAGCAGGCTGTGGAGCCTGAGTGCTAATTGAAATGGCAAGAATATCAGTAAGTTGTTGACTTAGTTGCCAAAGACATCAGGGCAAAACTGTCGTGATTTAAGTTGGTCTTACATTAAATAAAAAATGAGAACAAATGTAAGGTGTTACAGCTACAGTGGTGTTCCTAGAAAAGTTCTTTATCAGGGGCAGTGCACAAAGCTGTGCTGCTTCCACTTTTTTCCCAGAAGGGCAAATAAATACTTTCAGCTTTTAAAATAGCTTTCCCTTTCTTATTTTATTTTCAGAGCCTGTTTTCAATAGTCCTACCTCACCTGTGACCTCTCCAGGAAATGGGAGTGAACCTGCATTGGGACCAGCACAGCCAAAGAAAATCCGAGGTGTTGGGTTTGGAGATATCTTTAAGGAAGGCTCAGTGAAACTTAAAACAAGATTATCCAGTAATGAATCAGAAGATAAAAGACCAGAAGATAAAAAGCAAGATAAGGTTTGTAGTGGTACATATTGTTCTTTTGGGGTTTCCTGTAAAAATAATTTAGGAGATATGGAATCTGACCATTATCCTCTCACAGGGCTCTTGCCTATAAAAGTAAACAAACCCCTCAAATTTGTTTCACAGTAAGTTGTATTTAACATTGATTCCAAATGATCTATTCAAATGTCTTGGTATTTAAACCATTAGAGACTGAAAATCAAGCTGATACATAAATTGTCAATTCAGAGCCACGTGGTGAAAGACACCATGACATCTTGAAAACATCTGCAGTGTGAGGTCTCTTCTAGTTTCATCTTGTAGCAGACTTTATATATAGTTTAGGAGAAGATTAACCCTATCTATGCAAGTTAAACTTGTCTTTTAAAACAAGGAATATTTTGGCATTTCTTTGTGTTTTGGCTGTTTGGTTTTTTTTTTACCAGGCTTTGGTGGATGTTGAGATTGCCATTCTAGGTGTCAACTGCCATTACCTTCAGTGAGTGCTGCCAAGCTTCTGGCTTCATAAATTACTGGTTGTGTAAGCCTGTAGGCCTAAAAAATGGAGTTCTAGGATTTTGCATTTTCTTTCTCCCATTTTCTTATGAGGGAAAAGGAGCACTTTTATTCTTTGTTGTTTGAATTTTATTTTGATCTGAAGTCAAGAGCACTCTTACCCCTTGGAAGGACAGCAACAATGCTCAGTCCTTTAACTTGAACTTATTATTCCAAGATCTTATATATGGATTTTCAGCTTTTGATAAATTAAAGGCAGCTGAGATAGTCCAGAGTTTCAGTTTTGACTCAGGTGATCAAGAAAGCTTTTTAAAGCCTTAGTCCATTTCAATTTTGGTTTGTGGGTTATGGTCATTAATACTGTTTTGGTGAATGATTTGTTTTCCTCTGCCATGGTAATAATTGTAATGGTGTAGGGCAAAAAGTGAGGTGAGTCCTTGGGAGGAGAGAGAGTCAGAGGCTTCCTGGAATGTGTTTTCCCTCAGTAGCAATGCTCAGAGCAATGGCATGGTGTGTGCAGTGTTTGTTTCTGGTCTGGTTAGAGCACCAGATGATTTGGAAAAGTTGCAAGTGTGTTGCCTTCTGTTTAAAGCTTGGGGAATGTTGCCTCCTAAAGAAGGTGTTGTTTAGAAAAGAAGGTCTGTGGCAGACCTTACTGCAACCTTTCAATATGTAAATGGATCCATAGATGGAGAGAGACTTTCTACTGAGGTCTGTAATTACAGGGCAAGGGGCAATGGCTTAAACTGAAAGGAGGGAGACTTAGCAAGAAAAGAGGGGAGATGAGGAAGATGTTCTTCATGGTGAGGGAGATGAGGTGCTGGAACAGGTTGCCCACACAAGTTATGGTTACCACATCTTTGGGATTGTTCAAGGCCAGAGTGGTTGGGGCTTTGTGCAGCCTGGTTCTGTGGGAGGTGTCTGTGCTTGTGTCAAGGAGTTGGACTTGGTCCTTGAAGGTCCCTTCCAACTCAAACCTTTCTGATTCTGTGAAGTCACATGGATTCTCCTCATTCCTCTCCTTTGTCCCTTGATGTGGCAGTTTGTGATCACTGTATTTTCCTGTAAATGCATGTAAATACAGTTTGCTTTCTTGTCATAAGTTGATCATTCTAAAGGATGCTTCCCTACTGTCTGCCTTGCCTCTTGGGAATATAAAGAGCCTATACAAGTTTGTGCAGTTAATATGAAGTCTGCTCAGACCTTTTGAATTGTTCTATTTGACTTTGTATAAGCAATAAAATGTGCTGGTGCTGTGCAGTTTTGGTTGGCCTGTCTGGGAAGGTCTTAAAGGTCATTTCTCATAAAGAGAGGAAATGAAGTGAGAAAATGGTTTTGCATAACTTAATATCAGAGAAATAAACAATTTAGTTTAGCACTTAATATTTCACTTACACTTGTTGCCAAAATCATCCCAAAGGTGGACAGACTTACAGAACAGCAGAGACAGCCTGAGGGAGATAATTCTCATGAAGCTCTTGTGAAAATAGATGGCTTCCTTGGATTTGTGCTTAACTTGCTTTGGGGTTGGCTGATGAAATGCTGGGAGAGCACCGTCAGTCTTTTAAGACAGTACAAAAAAAAAAAAAAGCTGTGTAGAGGAGAGAGGCATTTTCCCTTGGAAAATTCAGACTGTTCAGCTGTTCAGCACAGGAAGGCTGAGCACTGATGGATCTGAAGTGCCCAGGAGTGTATATGCTGCTGCTGCAGGAGATTGTTCCAGCTCTCCCTGCCTGGGCTCAGGCTATTTATACTCTGTCTGCCTAAACTTCCTCTCTTACTCCTAATTGCATCTTATGTTGGAAAGGAGAAATACAGAGAACTATTTCCATGTTGGAGGTGTTTAATCTCAGAGCAGGGTTATTTTAGTGCTTCCTTCATATAGCATTCTGGAGAGAGTTAAATTGCATAGATACTGCAGGAACATCCCAAGTGACCTTGGCTTCCTCTATGGTATGGCACCAAGCACCAGCCTACAGGAATTGTCTGGCTCTAAGGAGAGTAAATCCCAGTGTCTCTGACAGTAGAAGGTCTGCAAAGTTGAACTGTAGATGGAAATGAGCAGAATAACTAAAGGCAGTGGGATTTTTCACATCAGTAATGCTGTTAGGGCTGCTCAGGTAAGTACTGATTATAAGATCATATTGTTTTTGTAGCTCTTGGGTATGAAGAAGTGGATGCAGCTGAGCCTGGCAGCTCAGTAAATATCCAAGGGGAAATATGAAATATTCAGTAATTTATTTTGGTTAGATCTTAACTCTGAAACTTGTGGCAATGCCTCTTTGTTTTTTTCATTTAGAAGAGATCTCTAGTGACCCATAACCTGTTCCATACAAATTGCTGAGAGTGAAGGGAAGCTGGGACAGGTTCTCATGTTCTCTTTCATTTGTCTGAGTAGTTAAAAAGCTGCTTGTCTGAGGTGGTGTGTGGCTGCTGAGCATCCCTGCCTTATTCCAGTATGAAGTCAGCATGGCCAGAGAGTTACTCTGAGCAGAGCTGTTCAATAACTGCTTCTGTTATGTGCTGGAGGAGGCAATATTCAGGCTGAATATTGCAACTGCTGAAGTACAATTGCTAAAGTATATTTGGCCATATCCTGAGATCAGTTTGAAAGCTGTGCTCTGTCTTTAATCAGCAAACAAACTCTAATTGCAGTGTCTGTAATGAAGTAAATACAGTTAGATAAGTGCTTAGTGGGAAGGCTCATTAAATCTCTTGGAGATGGTAATTTTCATCATCTCAGCTAATGAAAAATTCAGTGTGTTCTGTAGCTTAATAAAAAACAAAACTCTGAAGAATTTTTGTTAACAAAGTTATTTTCCCTTCATGCAGCCATTACCTAACCATCCCCCTGGAACAAAGTTAATTCATTTTCCCAGTATAGCAAAAACTGAAAACACACCTGAAGTAATAAAACCAGAAGCTGAAAGTAAACCGAAAGGTAAGGCTGATGGATATTTACATCTGTTACATGGTATTCCTTTCTTATGAACTATTTAGTTGTCAATTTTCTTTGGTATTAAAATCTAAAATGTGTGTACTGGAGTTTTGTGTAATGTTCTCTACCTTTGAGGAGTTATGCAAATGCAAAAAAGTCTGAAGGGCTTTTTGATTACATTTCTTTAGAAAAAGAATCAAAAACGTTTATAGGGTTGTCTCTCAGAACAAAATAAGGCTGGTAGGAACTTTTATTGCAACAGTCCTTTTGCAGTAATTTTCTGTTGACAGGTTGAAAGGGATGTACTTTCTGCCTGGTTTAATTCTGATGGGATGCTGGAGACCTATTTCCATGGAACAGTCTCCCAGCACAATTTCAGTCGCCAAGTTACACCAGCTCCTTTGTAGGCTCAGGATTTTCTTTGGAGGTGGCAGCGTGCAGCAAAAAGTTGGTGTTTGTTGTGTTGAGCTCTGTTCCCTTGATAAACCAGTTCCATTATAGTTCTGTTTATACTGGTTTTTTATTTTTCTTTTTTATTATATTTTAAGAATTTATGACTTCATTTAGCTGTCAAATTGCACAATTTTATCGAGAGAGATTTTTAAGCCAACCCAAAACATCTTGTGGGAGTGCCAACCCCATATGAAAAATTAACTTTGATTATGTGATGTGTAGACTTCTTATTTTCCCAGTTCCAGAGCAGACATTTAGTCAACTTCTGTATTGTAATTTTAAGTATATTTTTGTTTTATGTGGAAATATCTTATTTTGGTGTGTTTTCTATGGAATGTGTAATTTGCAGAAATAAGAAAACTACGACATCTTGCATTTAAACCATTCCAGTGCTATTGCTCTAAGAACCAGCAGGACAATGTGCAGCTTTGAGTATTGGTGAAAAACTTGGCATAAAAATTAACTCAACTCTGCCTAGAAAAAAAATCCCAATATTCAATGCTGGCCATCCAAAACATTCAGTATTTGACTCCTTTCATAGTTTCAGGTGCATCTCATGCTAACAGCATGTAAGTTGGACTAATCCTGTAACCATGCTGAGTCTCTTTCCCAGAGAAACAAATATTTCAGAGAACTTAAATATGACAGTAATAGAAGCTGTAGGACAACATCAGTAGGTAACACCTATAGACATCAGATAAAAACATCTTAAACCTTAGGAAGAAAGCTGGTTTTTCTTCCTTAGTGTTTTATTTAAATATAGGCCATAGTGCATTTCATGTATCTCATCCTCAGTTTTGAGAGATTAGGTTTTAAAATAAACTGTGTTCATCTGTTAGCAGATAAACATAGATCTCTGAAATGTTTAGACTAGAGTGGCTTTTTTTGCAGTGAGGTTCTGGTTTTGGAAGCTTGTTTTGGCCTCTGGTGCAAGTATGTAAAAATATTTTCTTTAAAAATTAAAATCACAATGTGACCTCAAATATCTTAGGATACAATATCTGTGATTCTTGCTGCTCTATTGCTAGTCTTGAGACCTTGGAGAAGACTTATTTTAAATGTTTCAAAGTTAAACTGGAGTCTTTCTTAAACTTAACTACTGGCAGAATACCAGGCTCACCAACTAAGATTCAAAAGGGGAAACTGTACAAACTTCTCTCATATGTCTGGGTTTCCTGGTGGTGCTGATGCTGGGGTTTACAGCCTGGCATGCGGGACCTGGGCAGGGTGCTCCCTGTCTCCAGATTCTGGCAGCTGGAGCAGAGGGAACCATCCCCTTCCTGTCACTGCTTTTTGCCTGCTCTGGGTCTTGGTCTGTGTGAGGAGGGGAGAAGTGCTTGAAGGAGGAGAGGAGATAAAGGATTATACTGACCAACTCCCCAGCAGCAAGGAAATGCATGGGTTTTCACAGCATCAGGTTGTAGTGAAATGTTACAGCCACTCATGACTACTGATAAAACCTTCTAATTTGATAGATATTTGTAGTGTACCTGTTGAATTTTTTTTTTTTTTTTTAGAGTCAATATGGATTTTGGGCTTTGGACCTCAATTTAAACATTGATCTGTTTGACATAGTTCTTACGTTTCTGTAATTCTTCATAAACCACAGTGTATCAGGCTGTGGGTGAACATTTTTGATTACTAGATAAGACATCAAAATAATAGAAGTTCTTGTAGCTAAGATTACTCAAGTGGTTGCAGATCTATGAACACACATAAATATATCTCTATTATTATCTCTTCAACCTTGGCATACTTGGCATTTTAACATAGTGGTTATCACTGATTTTTAATTGTGAATGCAGTTTGTGCATTTTTAAACTAAAGATGTGTATCTTGATTAACAAAGTAAAACAGCAGCAAAAAGGTTTGACTGCAACTAATTTATTCTCTTACCACTCAGCAAAAGCTGCCATTAAGAATTGCAGATGATTCTGTGGTTCTGTGACTTGATGTGCTGCTCTAACTGGAGGGTGATGCAGCTGCTCTTTGTGCTGTCAGTGCCAAACACCTAAAGAGCCCTCTTTGTTTGCTTCCTCTTTCTTACAGAAATCCAACCTTTTTATCTGCTAAATAATTTTAAATGTGCTGGGGTTGAGGAGTCTGCTTATGTATTTTGGCCTTTCTCATGCTTGTTTTTGTACCAGTGTGGGAAAAGAAAACAAATCATCTTGCTTTTTTAATTGTTATCACCATTTTAAATGGATTCGTTTTGAACTGTACCAAGTGGAAAGAAAAGAATTATTCTTTCTGCTTTTGCAGAAGAGGCTGTGGTCGAGTTGCTGGTTCAGATGAGCTCTGGTTTCAGGTGCTTAGCCAAAGAATGACTTTGCTTCAGTTACTTGGTTTCACTGCACAGTTTCTGAAGTCTGCTGCTTACAATTTCTGTAGTTGTACCTGTTAATAAAGGATGTCACTTGAAAACAGCTGCCTGTATTTAGTTTGGATTGCAAATTTGAAATTTAGATTAATTTTGAGAAATTACATAAACGCTAATAAGCTTGAAACCATTTTGGTGTAAAGTAGCTCAAAATGGAATATATAAATGCTATATGGGCTGTTGCAATTTTAACTGTTGTTAAACTTTTAATGCCTCTTTTCTCCCTCTGAAATCAGAGAGCTTGAATTTATTTGCTGTTGTGAAAAAAATGTTTTGGGGCTTATGCTTCTAACTTCTCAAATACTTATTTCCTTTGCTCAATAAATATATAATCTTATTTTCCTGTGATTTGAGCATTCATAAAGCAGTCTCAACTGGTTGGTCTAGAAGTAAAGTTACAGTGTGAATTTCTCAGCTCTCAGACAGCATCAGTGAGCTGTTATAATGAATGTTACTACCTATGGTATGCTGATTAACTGTGCTCCTCTGTTCCAGCCAAGGAATATTGCAGGACAATATTTTCCTATGATGGCTCAAATGATGAGCTCAGCTTTAAAGAAGGAGAGATCATTCAAATAATCAGTAAGGTAAGAAAGCTTGCTCTGCTCTGACCGTGTGTATGGCTTTGGTGAATTTTGTGCAGGGAGGTCATGTGTGAACTGAGGAGCGGGAGGGTCTGTTGGAGTAGGAATTCCTGTAGAATGAGTTCCCTCATGTGAGTGTCAGCTCTGTGCTTCTGCACTTGATGGAGATCCAGATGACTTCAAAGATGGTTCCAGAGTGGGAGGTTGTCTTGGGGTCCTCAGAGGCCAGTGGGATCAGTGTACACTCAGTACCAAATGCCTTTTCAGTGAGGAAATGGGAAATGGGAAAAGCTTTGCAAATAGCCTCTTGTGGTGGTTTGTAAAAGCTTACACTACACCCCTTTACCTTCAGAATCTCTTCTTTTTCCCTGGTGATTCAGAATAACCAGAGAAATTAGTGGTACTTTCTGCCTGTAAGAGAAATGTGATTATTTAGTTGAATGTTCTCATTTGTGTTGAATTCTGAAAGCACTTTTTGATAGATAATTTTGTTGCAGAGAGGGTGCTAAACAGGAAATAAACCTACCCATTCCTAATTTCCCTGCACTATTCTCAAGTCTTTTGTTTATATGCTTGCTTTATTAAGGAATAATGACTTTCCTTAAAAAGTGGAAGTTTTATCTTCAACTTTCTCTCACTTGCAGAAGAAAACAACACATTTTTCTTTATTAAGATTTTAATTTTATGGAATTAGATTATTGATATTATGAACATCCTTGATTATAAGTACAGTGGAAAGGAGTAACTATGGAAGGCCCTTTTGTAAATGCAGCAACCCTTATCCCATCTCCACTCAATCTCTTGCCTCTGTGTCTTTTTAAACCAATTTACCTCAGGCACACCCTGGTCCAGAGTGGAACTGAGAAGAGTTGTCCAGACTGAGTGGCATCCCTGCCCATGGCAGGGGCTTTGAATTGGATGATCTTTCAGGTCCCTTCCAGCCCAAGCCATTGTAGGTGTCTGTGATTTTTTTGGATCTGAGGCACAGAGGAAAGCTGTTATTTATGCTGGTAAAGTGTAACATCATACTTTCTGTCATGGACAAAGGCCTTGATCCAGTAACATCATGTCATGGGTTTTTCAGCTACTGAATGAATTATCCAATGTTTTATTTTTTGTTGTACTGTGGTTATTTTTTCTCACAGTGGGGTATATTCTTCTGCTTCTTTACCCTTTCAGACCAGTGGAGCTGATCCATCACATCAGAATCACTTCTATTTAGTAGAATTGTGCGTCATGCCAGTAACATTTTAAGTATTTACAGAATAACTTGCTGGTCAAGGAAGCTGAAAAGATCAAATATTGTGTGTTAGGTCTTAACTGGCTTTGTGTACTTTCCTTCCCTTTGCAGATCGTATCCTTATACCCTTATCTTGTATGATGTAATATAATTTCATCCTGTATTTTGGAAAATAAGCAAAAACTGACCAAACCTGATCTGATGTTTCTCCTTAAGTTGGCCAATTTCAGACAAACAATCACTTTATGTTGTGTGTAAAAGGGAAAAAGTTGTTGTGTAACTATCAGTTCTGGGGAAGAAGTAAATACTGGTTGAAATGACCTTTTGTTTATTTTAGGACACTGGAGAGCCAGGCTGGTGGAGAGGAGAACTCAATGGTAAAGAAGGAGTCTTCCCTGATAACTTTGCTGTTCAAATACAAGAGTCTGATAAAGACTTCCCTGTAAGTTCTTACACCTATTGTTTAGTGTCACAAAAAACTGTTGATGAAAATGCAGAGAATAAAAGAGGCTACAGCACATTATACTGCTTAAAATATTACAATTGTGGCAGTTCTAACTTTATCTTGACCTAGTTGTCTAAAAGAAGAAAGATGAAAAAGTTAATCTTTGTGTTTAACTTGTGCATAAATACTAACATGAGGTGTGTTTTTTGAGATAAACTCTAATTAATGAGGATGGTCAGGTCATTTAGAAGAGGGTGCAGTTCTGAGAGTGTGGTGTTACTTGTTGCTGATTACTGAATTAAACCCTTGCTGTTTAGGAAGGAGATAAGCTGCTGGTTTTTTCCATCTCAAGGCCTTCACTAACTGTAATTACAAAATGCTGTGTGACCCCTCTAGGTCTGACTGGGATTTTTCTGTGTCAAAACTTGCAGTAGGCTACAGTATATGGAAGATATTTTTTGAGTGGGATTTAGAAATATTTTTTCACCATCGTGTGTACTAACTTGTAGAAATACATGTTTTCATGTGGTGCTCAATGATCTTACAATTTTGGTGCTCATGTTACAATATTTTTTTGTTGAGATTAGTGTAATGTTTTGGTTCTGTCACATTTGTGAACAAACATTTGCTACATGTTTGTGTAGCAAAGATGGTTGTGTTAATTCCCAAATGTACGTCAACCCCAGGTGGAATGGATTCAGCTCCAGATCAGGAGTCATTAATTTATCATTTATCCTGAGCTGCCTCACATAGAAAAACCTACCTACCCCCAGAATTTTCTTTTCAGATGGATTCTCAGCTGTGCAGGGAAAGCATAAATGCCATAAAAAACAAGAGGAAAGTGTAGGTAGGGTTGCTGTTTCACAATACAGAGTTGTTTCCTACAGAGGAGGAGAAAAAACCATTCTTCTACCATAAACAGCATTTCCCTGCTTTGATCCTTTATTCTGCTTTGTGTGCAGTGTCTCAGCACTGATTCACCTTGCACTGAGCAGCTTCGAGGTGCAAGGCATTGAATGGCTGGTGATCATAATCAGCTATTTGAGCTGACTTCATAAAAACTCAGCAGAACTGTATAATGGCAAGCTGATGCTGAACTCTGTGGAATTGTTTTTGGTATAGGCTGCAATGCTGCACAGCTGGATACTGTAGTTACTTTTCTGGCGAAGAAAAAAAATAGGATTTTGTTACTTAGGTTCACTGCCTTTGTGTCCTCTGAAATGAGAGAAAGAAATTGTATATGGGTTCTTCTCCTTGCTTAATTGCATTTCACATGTTAGAATAAAATCGTGCTGCATTAAAGAGAGCTTATTCAATAGCTATAGGGACACAGAAGGGAAATCCATCCATAGCAACTGATGTAAAAATACCATCACTGCGAGGCATTTTCGGAAGGGTTGTGTTAGACTGAGCCTGTATGGTTTCAGCAGTGCCTCTGTGAAGAACGAGTGGCTTTGTAAGCTTTTGTATCATTTTATCAGGGAATCTTGTCCTTACTACAACCAGAAAGGCCCCTCTTGTCAAGCAATTTAATGAAGCACATTGTGAGGATGAGTGGTTGAGATCCCTCCTGAGAGCTGCCAGTCTCCTTTTGGCAGGAGAGAGATTCAACTTCAAGTGTATCAGGAAGTGATGAATGACTGTTTCAAAATAGCAATTTCAATGTACAAATTGCTGCACTGTGATACTTTGTGGTACTTTGTACATTTTTAATGACTGGTGTAGTTTGTCCAGTCTTCCCCACTTAAATGTAACGATAAGGGAGCTCAAATCAATGTTTTTCTTGTAACTGCAGTCTTTGAGACAAATGCTGCCAGCATTTTTTTTTCCCTTACACTTGTAATCTAGAAGTCAATTAATTGAAGCCATTCCTCTGATACTTAATTTAGAAATCTGTTTTTAGTGAGAGCGCACATTTTTGGTTCAAAAAAATTACCTGGTTACTCTTTTGAACTGGCATTTAAACTGTCATTTTAAACTGGCATGTACTAAGATTTAGATTTACATATTGAAATTGAGTGTGATCAGAGCAATTCTTTAGACTAAAAAAGATGAAATTATTGGATTTTAGGGGTTTTTTTCCTCTGTTTATGCACATTGCTGAAGCACTGATTTCATTTGAACATACCTGAATTTTGGTCCTGAATTTTTGTAACTGGTTGTCTGGGAGATATCAGAAGAATTGTTCCAAGTCTTTGTGTTTCCTGTCTGAATTGATTGCCTCCTTTATGAAATACTTGGAAATCAGCTAGTAAACAAGCTCCACGTTACAGTATGCAAAACAAAACACAAATGAGGCTGTCTTGGATACAGAGAATATCTGTTTGCTTGCTTGCTTGACTTTGGTTTTTCTCCCTTTCATTTTGCAGAGGCCAAAGAAACCTCCACCTCCAGTTAAAAGTCCAGGTATGTAGTACATGTATGGTGGTCTGAGAAAACACTAAATTTCAGAAGCAGTGCATGACTTCAAAAGAAAATTTAGAAGTAGCTTTTTATTTCCTGGTAATGCAGCCACAGTCACACTTTGAGGTTACTTCTCATACTTTATATATTTTGCTGCTGCTGTATATTTTTAAAATTCTAATGAAGCCTGCTTTGGAAGCATTTTAAGAGTGGCTCACCATTTTCTGGGCTCAAGGGAGTGTTTATAAATGGTATTACATTCCTTGTAAAAGAGAAGACACAATTTGGAATGAGTCTTATTTTTAGTTAGTGACCAAGATAATTAAAGCTCTTTGAGAAATGTCTGTGGTTTGCTTTTGCTTTCAGCTGCAAGACCTGATTTGCCAACTGGAGAGAAGAAATTCCTTTCTTTGAGGTCTGAAGAAAAAGGTAAGGACAATTTTCTTCATGATGACTTGACTGCTCTGGCAATAAGTTTTCTGTTCAGGAGCCATCATACAAACTTCCTTGATACCATCTACTGAAGTTGTCATGTGTGAGATGTTACAAAAATATCTTTGGAGTGGTTAGAGAACTGCTAAACCCTATTGAAATCTTTATTTCTGTTACTGCATTGCATTCTGAAGATTGGTTATTGGACTGCACAGTAACATAGTTACTATAAATTCATGAAGGGGTAGTTCTGTGACAGTGGCTGCAGTTTTTAGCAGCAGTAATAAGTTATTAGAAAGGGGAAGATTAACTGCTGCAAAATCAGTCTGATCCAAAGTATTTTGAAGGAGCTACACAGAACAGGTACAAGACTCCTTAGATAGATGTTGCAGTCACAACACTCAGATATTTCTTGTCCTGTTAATTCTTGCTGTATTCCATATTTTCGAGTTCCACTGAATTTGGAGACATTTATTGCTTTATTCTTAAAATTTAAAGGACACTTTCCAGAGGTAAAGCTACTATTATTACCCAAACAGATTCTAAAAGGCTTCTTTCCATGTTTGAAAAACTTGCCAAGTGAAAATGTTTGATTATGTTTAAAAAAGTGAGATGTCTCAACAACCTTAAACAAGGTTGGGTCTTGCAGAAGAAATCCTGATGTTCCTGCAGCTTAACCAAATTACAAAACCACTCTGTGCTGTGAATGGTGAACTGTGGCTGACCAGCATTTCTACCAGTGAGGCTGCTGGGGGATTTCTTGGCTTCCTTGGGCAGTTTTTATTACCTCCATTTTTACAAGGCACCTTCAGGTATTGAATATGAAAAACACTTGTTAAAGTCAGTTCTATTTGTTCTGTGTGTGAGCAAACAAGTAATTTTTATCTGCTGGAGCAGTATCCTCAGGTTGAATTGAGATGTATGTATGATTCCAGAAATGTTGATCACCTGGCTCCTATTAAATTCCTCTAAACTGAAGGAAGTTTAATTTTAAATTGCTTCTGTTTGAACTGTAGTGTTAATCTTTGCATAGTTGAGCTCACTGTTCATGGAGGAATGTAAGAAAAAATAGAGTGACACCATCCAAAAAACATGAGCGTGTGAAAGCTACAAAATTACATAAGGTAGAGAACTCTACTGAACTACCAAGAAATGCAGGAGGAAAAATTTGTCCTGTGTTCATTTGCAGATCAGGTCATAAAAATTGCTTTTGTAGATAGCACTAATGTTTTACTGGAAGATATGCCCATTTATCAGTGCAATTGTACTTGTGGAAAAATAGCCCTGTTAATACTAGTAATTAAACCTATTAGGAATGAAATTGTTCTGTAACTAGTTCTCAGAAAAGAAATATTAATTGAACAGCTCTAATCAGAAGCTATCAAACCATGTCATTTTTATGCCTATTGAGAGACTATTAAATCTGCCTTTAATTGCAATAAAAAATTGATCAAAAATTAAAACTAGAGTTTCTTGGAATATTTCTGTATTTATAGTGGAGGATACTTTGTGGTGTCATGTAGAAATTTTCTTCCAGTTTAAATGTCTTCAGATTTGTATATTTTATTTCCATTACTGAACTATTCATTTTTAGCCAACACTCTTTTTCACTGAGGAGCAAAATCCAAAAAAGGCATGTCATTTTGTCCAGCAGAAATGCCCAGTTTCTGTGCTCATGGTGAACCTTGGCCTTTGGTATTAACTTATTCCACTTAGCTATAGACATTTTTTATATTCAGATTTTGAGTGGGAGTATTAGAAGGGAGAGCTGGCAGATGAGAGTTCAGGAGTGGGGTTGGATGACAGCATTGTTGTCGGTCCTGTTTATGAACTCACTAATATTTAAAAGCAAAAGGGGTAATTCTCAGCTTGTGTTCAGCATAGCTTCAATAAAGGCAATTGATCTGCAGTTAGTACTGGCTGGTGCTGGGTGTTTGAAACTGGCCCTGTTGTGTATTGGGTGGGGAGGAGTGGCTGCTGCTGCTGCTGTGTTGCTTTACACAGGGCAGGCAGCCCCACCGTGTGGCAAATCCTTCCACTGCTTCAGCATCCTGCACTGATAGCTCCATGCTGAGAGACTGAGGGATGTCAGCCAGCTTGTTCTGCTCAAATCTCCTCCTGGTGTTCGTGTGTCCCAAAGTGGGAAGAAATTCTGCCCCTGAGCAGTGCTTTTGACAGAAATATCTCTAGCATCTGTTTGCTTCCCAATATTCCTGTGAAAGAACATTGGCTTCTTCCTGTTTTAGGGCTGGGGGGATGCTCAATAGCTGCAGGACTTGTCCAAAGGAAATCAGTCCTTGACCTGGCAGTTCAGGCACTTTGCTGGCATGGAGCTGAAGCAAATACCCAGCCCTGCTCCCAGATCCATAGCATATATAAGCATTTTACAGCAGATCAATACCTGGTTAAAAGCAAATTGCAGGAGGAGAGGATGGGGAGAATCAAAGCTGAAGGTCACTCTCTCCATCCCCATTTACTGATTCACTGCCCTACAAGGGCAGTAACTGTAAAGAACTGTAACCCCTTGCTGTAACCTAGCAATTACTTTTTAAAATATTCAGTACTTTGTGTGTACTGAACTGTGGCATGATTTTACAGGGAAAAGTAGAAAGTTTGCTCTGGCTATCCAACAGGGTAGAGGTAGGACACATGGGTTGAAACCTATTCAACTATTGCTTGTAAAGCAGCTTGAATTTTTCAGTGTCCCATATGTTGTATGTCAGCTTCTCTGGATAGGATTCAGTTAGGTCATGTAGCTGTTAGAAAAATAAAGGCAACTTTAAAAAAATTATTATTATTCATACCTAATTTCTATCTCTTTGTAGGAAGGCACACTTCAGGTAAATAAATCCATCTATTCAGATAAATTCATTTCCCCCCATTCTTCCATAGATAAATTGTGCTGCTTGTGTGTGTAAGACATCTAGTTACAAAATAAAACCCCCTAACTCTTTAAAAGGAAATCAAATGAATTTGTAGAAAAGACAAAGGAGTACCAAGATTTTGGGTCTTAGCTGTCATTTGCCGTGTAATAATTTATTACTACTGTTTCATGTCAGTAGCAAAGTTTATCTTACTCTAAGATGAATCTTTTTGAGCTCAGGTAAGTAGTTTGTGTGTTTTGATACGGTGTCACTTGCTTACCTATTTTTCATTTTAATCTTCAAAGAAGGCATTTCTGACAGCAGGTGCTTTCTAACTGATCAGTAGTGTAACAATTCTAAACAAGATGGGGGTTTTAAAACGTGATTTCCTTTGTCAGATGAAAAAGGAACTTTGGATCAGAAGCCTTTGAAGCCACAAGCTCCTCAAGTCCCACCCAAGAAGCCAATTCCTCCAAGCAAGACCAACAGCTTACTGAGAGCAGGGCTCCTGCACCCAAAACGTCCGGACAAACCTGGTTTGCCATCATCTGCATCCAAGTCAGTGCCACTTCAACTGCACTCACCAAGTGTACTCAGTTTGATTTGTTGTTTGATCTTCCTTCATGGATGCGTTGGGAAGAATTGTGTGCTTTAAGGGTGAAAAAGATGCAAGGATAAGTTTTGCCTTACAGCTCCCAGTGTCTTAGTTCAAGTCTCTGTCAATGTGAACTCAGACCTTTCAAATCCTTTGAGACATTGAATCCATCTCAGAGTCAGTATTAGAGCATAACTGACCATGGGACAGATGAAATTGCTCATCTGGGGGCTGCTACAGCTGCAGTAACAGGGTGGAGTAAAAGAATGTGGGCACAGCCTGTGAGAATTATTACTGTGTTGAAAAAAACCCTGAAAATTGGAGCTGCCTCAGTGTTCAAGCCTTGAGCACTTTGTACAGGGTAAGATAGATGGAAAGGAAGAACTGAGCACAAGTAGCTGTGCTAAAGGTACTCACTGTGGCTCATGTTTGCTTCTGGGGAAGGAGGTACTACAGAAATACATTCAGATTCTCTATCGAACCTTCTCACTTGAGTTACTGGATAAATAGGGACAAATGCTTCTACATCCGCTTAGTTGGTTTTTTTTACACATGAATTTGAAACTTTAAGCAAGACTAATTTTCATCCATACAATCTCCCACATATAAAATTTCCTTTCTGTCTCCATTACAAGAGTTGATTTACCCTTACCCAGAAGTGTAAAGCAACAGCTGACTGGTAACTGTCCCTTTGGGATGTTCAGCTGGCTTGAAAGAACCATGAGAAAATGAGCTTGTGATACATTTGGCCTTGTACAAATAAAGCAGACAGCTGTCACATCAAAGAGCTTGCACCTTAAATAACTTTTTAGTATAGAATTGTGTTATATTCACTTGGTATTTTGGAGACTTTCCCAAGTAAAGATTATTTTTTTTAAACCACAAGTTATATTCTTTTCCAGCTTAGAAAATAATTATTGCTCTAAAGGGATGCGCATGTGCAGTTAAATAGAGGTCTGTAGTAAGCTCTGGGTCTTTAATAATTGAAACCTTTAAATCTTAGACATATCTAAATGTCTGAAAGTTTTAAACATTGTTTTAGGAAGATCAGACTGCTGTCTCTTTTTCTACTGCAGTAAAACTTACAGGCTTTGGGAGGTGAATTAATGACAGGGGCCCAGTTTATATTTGGCATGTACAGGCCAACCAGGTGATCAGGCCTGGTCAGAATGGGTTTGTGATGCAAGAATTGTAAAGGGAGATGTTGCCTATTCTTCTGTATTTGTTTTGGTGGGGGTTTTAGTACTGTAGATTTTTTTCATTGTTGGTTGTTCTTGGGGTTTTTTTTGTCTGTGAATGATGTGAGCACATATGGAAGGAGTGCATGATAGAACAAAAGCTACAAGGTGGCTTTTTCCATATCCAGCAAGAAATAACTTGTTATTGTCAGCCTTTTTCTAAGGAAGATTTCTTTAATGTCAGTAAGTCGGTTTCTGAATTGTTTCAGGAGGTAATAGTGAAAATGTTATTCACCTGTTGTTTGAGGTGTAATATTTTGGACTGAAATGCCAAAGTGTGTTCTATAGTAAAAGTTTTGGATTATTTCCACGTGGGTTTTGTGCACATCTGACAACTCTGCAAGAGCTGGAACAGAAGAATTGGTTTTCATAGGAGTAGAATTGATCTCCAGAAGTCTTGGTTTTAAAACAAGGCCTTAGAAAGTGATAAAATCTACTGTAATTTTTCAGTTTGCTTCTATTTCTTGGTATGTTTCCTATTTAAACTTAATCTCTTGACTAGGTATGTTCTATCGTTTTCTTCTTACCACAGACCTAACGGAGAAGTTGTTACTCTTCGACCGAAATCTGAAGTTGAGCCAGTAGCAAAACCAAAGTTAGACTCTGAACCATTGCCACTCAGACCAAAATCAGTAGAGGTAGATTCACTTGTGGTAAAGAGCTCTAAAGAATCAGGTAAGAGAAGAAATTTTCTTTTGGCCTTTCTGTTTGGATTGCTGTGTTTTACAGGGCTGGAATAAGCTTTTTGAGTGATTTACTCAAAATGCCACTGAGTGCATTTATGCCTGTGTGTTTTTAGAAGTGCTGTAGGCAGCTGAAGGTAAGAGTCAGGAGGGGATGAGCAGATGTCAGCAGGGTATTTGCAGGTAGCTGTTGAGCTCTGGGCAGGAAGGGAGACAGAGATAGTGGATGGTTCTTCTAATTTAAAAGCTTGGGTTTTTTTGCTGCCCCTTTCATCTTGAGGATTTATGAAGTTTTCTTAATAGCTGGTTCAGTTTGTTCTGCTCTTGCAATTCAGATAACTTTGCTTTTCTAGCTACCTTCAGAATTCTTAGTAATGCCATAACTAATGCCATTTGACCTCCTGTAATTTAATTCAGAGCTGTTCTAGATTTTGACTTCATCATATCTTAAATTGGGGCCTTAAGAAAGCATGGAGCATTGTACATTTGAATAGCACATTTATGGCTTTGCTTAAAGCACCTTGAGCCAAACCTGGCATCTCCTTAGTTCTAAATATATCCAGTAAAACCCTTGATAGTGGTTAAAGCACCCACATTTAATGATCAGAATCTCTGAACTCCTCTATTGGTACCATTAGCCCTTGACTGACAGTGCAACTGATACCAGACCTCTGTGTGTCACTTGGGCAGAGATCAGCTGCTGTAAGCATATATTTCTAAACTCTAAATTATTTATATTTTATGAGTAACCACTTCAGAAAAAGCTGTAGTTAATTATACCTTCAGTGTTCATCTTGCATATCTCAAATGCAACTTTTTGCCTCAGAAAATATTTTAGTAAGGATATATTTAAAAATACTATAAATATTTTTTAAGGCAAATTGTGATATTCTAGTTGTAGAATAGTTGGTCCAAAGTGTAATAAATTCATCTGGATGATAAAAACAATGCATTAAAAGAGCTGAAGCAGTTTAGGAATAAAAAGAATACTCCTGACTTTTTTTCACTGAGCATGTTAAAATGTGCTTAACCTCAGGAAAAAACCCCTATGAAAGCAGCTGGAATATCTCTTTCGTTTTTTTTTTTTTTTCTTTGCATTCAGTTACCATGCCATCTTTAATAACCAGGGTGGCAACATAGTACCTGTGCTGTCAGGTGTTCATGTATATACTACAACTTAGAATATTCTGTGATAGAGTAATTCTACACAGATTAAGGAAAAAAAAGTGATCTTTTTTTTTTAATTTTGGTAACATAAGTATTTACAGGCTTATGGAGAAATTAAAGATTTTAATACCTAGGTGGGGCAGGCACAGGGGTGCACAGTGGGCTCATGGGTGGAGTCTGTTCAGTTCTGTTTGATGCACAGCAAGCAAAGGAGGCTCAGGCAATTCCTGTGGGGCTCCAGCACTGAGAAGGGTCAAGCAGCAGCAATTGAAGGAAAGTTTCAGAAATCTTGTTTTGTCAAACTGACTTTCCTTAAAACAATCTACATAAATCATTCCTACTACTCTTGTGAAAAGGGACTGATCCAAATTCCTGCCAGTAAAATGTAATGAGTCTTGTGTTCTAATTCTCTACATACTGTGCTGCTAAAGACATAATACCCTGTGCAGCAAGGCTATATAAAATTACAAAAATTTATATTGAGTCCTTATATAATGTTTAAGACTGTTTAACCTTGCAATAACTAGAATAGATATTAATAAAAGATGGGAAAATGGATGGCTGGGGCTGGCAACTGCTTTACCACTCTTTATTTTTTATTTCTTCTCCCCTTTTCAGATAATGGTAGATGAATTTTTAGGAAATACATTTAAAAAAAAAAGGGTCCTGTTTTTCTACAATTTAGATTGACCATGAAGTGAGGTTTAGATTGAGCCACTTTCAGTTTAGGATAATAAGAAGCTGTAAATATTATATAACAAAAAAATCAACCCAACCCATGCCAAAATTATGTCACCAGCTATCAGATAAGGACAAATAATCAGAACCTTTTAGAAACATTGATCACATTGAAATAACTCCTCTTGAAGTTTTATTTTAAAAATTGCATAAATGTTTCTCTGTTTGATTAGCATCAAGTACTGTAAAAGACTAAAGCTGTAATACTGGCATGCTGAACATGTAAAACAATTCTGTTTCTTCTACAAATGTTTCTTTTTCCTGCTTTGTAAAATAATTTTTTGTTCAGAATCTTTTTCTAGACATTCCTCTCCTTGACTTTTCTTTCCAGATTTTGTTTCCTATCCTGTTTGCCATGTTTCCCTTCTTACGTGTCAGGAAATTACCCTACCCTTCTCCATTTTGGTAAGATAACAATCTCTAAGGAAATCCAAATGCTTTATTCCATACACATATCCTCTTCTTAACATCGTGAGTGTGGTTTTCAGTTGCAATTATTGGTACTAAAATTTTGGGGTTTCTATTAAAAATGCACTTTTTTTGTTTGTTTGAATGCCTGTTTTCCTTAGCTGTTAAAGAAGTTGCTTTAAGTAGGCTTTTCCATTAGGAGCTGTTGGGGACTAAAAGTAAGAAAAACTTTATAACTGAGCTATTGATAACCCACACTTACTGTTTGTTTGTAGGGAAATGTGTTCAGTGCCTTTAGCATGTCTGGTGTATGCAGGTTGAATGGCTTTATCACTCTGTACACACAAAGAACACAATCATTAAGCTTTTGGGCACTTAAATATCTTACAGCCTGTAGCTGTTCCCTGAATTATTGCTGGGAAATCACAGCAAGGTGATTAATAGGAGAAAGGGTGCCATCTTTTTACTCCACAGATTGATGTGAGTTCTCATCTTCTAAAATATTGGATGCATTTCAGTTGTATCATGGGTTTGGTGTTTAAACCAAGCCACGTGAGATGGTGGAACCATAATTTCTGCAGCCACCCTTCAACTTTGCTTCTTTTTGTGAAGGCTTTTTGAGACGAACTGCTATGAGTACACTTGAAGCATTCACAAATCTTAAAGCCTCTCAGTAATTGTACCTCTCAAAGCTCCTAACAGCTCGGTGGTGGATCCATGGTAAGCTTGTAGAAGACATATTTGTAATAGTCCAGCCTATGTACCTTTAGGCTTAGCTCATCTTCTTGGAAAGGTGCTCTTGTTCAGTTATAAAGTCCTTTTTTTTGACCCAGATTATCCCCAGATGTGTGGCATTGCTTTTTTGGCGCTTTGATGGGATGTCCTTTAGCAATGGCTCACAGGCTGTCTGTAAGAATCATATTTGATAAATCATTTTATTGATTGAAATGGGTGTAGACTGTGAACTCTGAATGGACTTCATCAGTATCTCTATTGGTTTAAAGGTTTACTGGTTAAATTTTCTCTAAAATAACTAAAAATGCTGTTTAATTAAAGAAAAACAATCAAATAAACCTCCTAAGCCTGCAGTAAAACCAGTCAACCTACCACCACCAGCAGCAAAAAACCCAAACCCCAATCTCCACCAAACTGTTGTTTTAGTTTCTTCCCTATACCAAAGCAATAAGTTGGAAAAGTAGAAACAAAAGTTCAAGTACAGTCAGAATTCCCTCTGACTGGAATCTGCTGGAAAAATCTTAATGTTGAGCAATTCTCTCAGGTGTAACAAATTCTTTTAGAAGCTCTTAGAAATACGGAAAAAATCCTTGGTTTTTGTATCATCCCACCATCTATATTTAAATAGTATACAGTTCAGGACCATAGCAGTCTTCAGGCCTTGTCAAATATTGTGATTTTTTTTTAAAGCATTTTAACATTTTTCTTAATATATCCAAAATATTCTTAATACTCCTGGTGTTTACTGTTTGGGGGCAGGACTGGCATTACAATCATAATAGCAACTAGATTTATAATTCTTACTTAAATTTCTTGCAAAAATGACTTGTAATTTCTGTGGAAATAAAAAAGAAGGATCATTTAAGGCCAGAAATTAGTGAGACGAGGAGAAGAAAGCATAAAATATTTTCTTGTTACCTTTTTAATGATACCTAACTAACATAAATCCTTATTTGCCTTTTGGCAACCTGGTCTAGGGGAAGGTGTCCCTGCCCATGGCAGGGGTTGAACGGGGTGATCTTTAAGGTCCCTTCCAACCTGAACCACTCTATTAATAATTGAGTAAACAGCATGAAGATGACCTTGTGGTCAGTGTTGCTTGCAGTGTATTAAATGAAATATTGGCACAGACTAGAACAGAAATCCCTTCTCATTTATTTCTCCCTCATCCTCTTTTCCGTCAGCCGCTTGCCATTCATCGCTCTTCTGTTTCTTCCTTCTTATTTTTTTCTCCCCCACTTGTTTAATTGCAGGTGTGATTGCATGTTTGCAAAAGAATGCCTTGACGTTCTCTTGAATAGAAATAAAAAGCAGCTAAACTAATTGGTAACAATGCTGTGATGAAGTAGGTCTGATCAGGGCTGTCCAAAGGAGCTAGGTGTTCTAAGGCTTTTAAGGATATTAATGCAGAGAACACATTGAAATCAGTTAAAAAATTCAGTGTAAAACTCAGCACCTACAGGTATAAATTAGATTTTACAATGTGTGAATAACATTTGCATTAATCAGATGATTTTAAGATATCCAGACACTGAAGGGGCATGAATGGTCTGGCTCAGTGTACCCAAGGCTTTTTTCTTATCTGACCTTTAATGGAAACATAGGAAAAGAGATATTGTAGGTTCTGTTTGCTAAATTGTATTGTCAAGTAAGAATCAAAGGTCATGAAAAAAAATCAAACCCAAAATCTTGAGCATTGTTATGGTGTCTGTAGTGAATACTGTGTGGTATTTTAGTTACAATCTGCAGAATAAGTAATCAATTTGAGTTGTAAATAATATATAATAACTGTAATCTTATGTCAATGCTTAATTAAAAAACACCACTCAGTCTCACTAAACATCTGTTGCCAGGTAAGTATATTTATTTTGTGGAGAAAATGCTAAGTCCTGTTATTACTTAGGTGAAATATTTGTTTTACTAAGACTAGTTCTGGTCAGTTCTTCGTTATCAACTTTTTTCCTGAAGTTGCCTTTTCCCAGAGGATGTAAGGCTGATTTGAGAGAGTTTACCTAGAGGTGTGAGCATGATGAGACTAATGAGCAAAGAGATCTGTGTGATTCAATAAAGCACGAGAGTTGAGTTTTGAAGTGTTTTATTAAAGACTTTATGAAGTTGTGTATTATCTTTAGATACTGAACATGAAAAAACTACCCTGCACAGACATGGGTTCAGTTAATGTTTTGTTAGCTTTCACCATCGTGTGGAGCACACCAGTGTGTGCATCACCATTTTGCTTTTATTTTTCTCCTAGTCACTAAACTTGCATTTTCATGCTTTTCATGCAAGTTCAGTGATAAAAAAAGATGGTCTCAAGTAGCTGAATATGGCAGCTCTTAGAAAAAGTAATAAATACATTTTCTGCAGATGCTGCCAATGTTGCTGGAGCATTTTTTCTGTTCACACAAATTAACTTGAATTTAAGTCCTAGTTGAATTAACTCTTTTTTTTTTTTTTTTTTAATCAAGGGGGAGAATATATTTTCCCAGATATGTCAAAGTCATGCAGTTGTTTCAGATACCTCAGGTGTCGCATATGCTGAAAATCCTCGAAACAATAAAATTTTTTGATAATTCTTTCTTTGTGTCTCAAGCTTAAAAAAAGTGATAAAAAGAACACAGCAAAACCTTCTGGTCTTGATGGTGGTCTCTGTTTTCATCTTTTTGTAGATCTGTTAAGCTTTGATGATGTAATAGCTACCTCAGAAAATCTGTCACACCCGACCGCGAACCGGCCCAAGATGCCTGGTAGGAGGCTGCCTTCCCGTTTCAATAGCAGTAGTCCTGTGAGTATTTTGGGGGTGTTCTCCTAGTAGGGAACTAAAACCTTCCCAGGAAACAGGACTGCCCTGGGGAACAGTCTTGTAAGCCCTATATCTGAGAGCAAAATGCTGCAGGGGTTCGGTTCCTGTAGGTTTTGTGTGCAGGGTGATCCATTCCCAGCAGGGGAGTGAATGTAAGAGAAACAACTGGAGCTGTGTTGCAGCTGAAGGAGTGTTCCTGTTCCATGGGGTGCTGCTGCAGGAAATGCTCAGCTCTTCTGGCCTCACTGGTGAAATAGGTCTTGTACATACACAGAGATCTGAAAGTGACTTGGACAATTGGCCACTATAAATTTGTGATTTAATGCTGCTGTGATGTGGGGTTTGTGATCTTAGTGCCGATGTGAGGTTGGCAGACGATGAGAAGCAGAGTCCCCGAAATCAGTTTTTGTCCCTGGATTTTGCATAGTTACTCATGCCAGTTACCATCTACAGTTCCTGCCCATTTGTGTTTTGTGGAAGCACCTACAGGCTCCCAAAAGTGTCACAGACTTAAGTATTGCAAATACACTTGAAAATCCTGCCCAAGATTCCTGTATTTGATTTAAGTTCAGCTGAATGTGGGGAAGGAGAGTTTTGGCAGGGACAGAAAAGTCTGCTACTGTAGCAATTTAAGTTTAGTTACGTGGTTTTCCCCTTTACTATTGCGTTTTTAGAAACATGTGAACGCTTTTTTAAAATTTACTTTATTTATTTAAGTTTTGTGGGGTTTTTTTGTTTGTTTGTGGGTTTTTGCTTTTTTTTTTTTTTTTAAATTTTATGTTAATTCTGAAAATCTTTTCATTCCTTATGAATGGTTTACCAGGCAAGTCAAAATGTGGGTCCAGAAAAAATTTTGAAGGTGCAGAAAGAAGAAGAAAGTGCCAAACCAAAGCCAGTTGAAACAAAGAAGGTATGGTGCTACCCAGGAGCCAGAGGAGTACCAGGCAGCGTGGTGTTCTGTTCATCCTGTTTGCATTTCCAGTACAGGTTCATGCAACCATCTGAATGCCAGTGCTTATGTTTAAGTACAAGTGAGCTGAGTCATTTAGTATAAAGTTCATAGTAAAATATTTAGTATTGAAGTTCATTTATACTTAAAAAGTGCGTGAGTTCTGATGAGAACTGCTGTATCAGGTGGTATTTCCCAAATAAGTTCCACATCTGCTCAGCCTCCAGTTTCCTGACAGACAGAACTGAGCAGATCAGCAAAGTGCACAAAAGCTTGTTTATAATGATCCAGTGGGATCCATTAAGTCACTTTTTTTTTAAGCATGGAGGACTGACTGCAGTGTAAGTATTTTTTGTAGTGACTACAGGAACCTCAGGTAGATCCTTAATTAAGAGCTGTATAACTATTTAATGTACTCCAGTAATCCATTCAAACTGGATGTTGTTTTTTACCTTCTACTTAGAAAATTAAGGGAACTTTAGCTCCCATCCTGCTACAACCTGTGTTCTGTAAAGGTTCAGTTCCTAAAGATTTCACTTCTTACCTTTCTGCTGATTTATTTTTTAGCCATCTGCATTCAGCCCACTGATTCCACCTTCATCTCAGACACCAAGTTCTGTCATACTCGACTTTTTACCTGGAGACCTCCAACCTAAAGGAGAAACAGATGATGAAAAAAATTCTGTGGAAGAGCTCAGGACTCAGATTAATGATCTAATGGGTTTAGTAGATGCACTGAAGAAAGAGCATGGGTAAATATTTCCTTTGTCAATCTGCAAAGGGATATATAGACTTCTTAGAAATGTCTTCAATGCCAGACTTTAAAATACGAAAGCTGTTCTCTGCTAATAATTTATTAATACATAAAGTCAGGTATTTTCTATTGAAATTGATCCTACTAAATGTCCTAAATATGTACAAATTTGATGTCAGAGTATTTTTGGAATTTGTATACATTTTTTCTCTCCTACTTTGCATTCCTGCACCTATTACATCTTTCTGAAAGTATTTCTTAAACAGTTTGTGTTTTCATTGTAAGGAAAAGTAGTTAATTTTTTTGTGGTAATGACATAAGTACATGTGCAGGCCTTGTGTAACACTGTGCACACGTGCTTGCAGTATCAACTGGCTGGTAGGAACTCGATATTCTAAGTAATTTATTCTCTGTGTAGAAGTAGCCAGGTTATTTTAGATTGAATTCAACTTTAAATATTAAATAACAGCACAAACTTTTAAGTAGTCTCTGTAAAATTGTGATTAAAAATTAGGGATAGGTGAATAGCTGTAGGTAACGAGTGTTGAGTGATGGTGGAAACTTGTGGTCCAACAGATGTGAGTAACAATTCACTGGTGGGCATGTGCCTTGTTTTCTGAATCCCACTCATAAAATTTAAACAAAACCTGTGCATCCTGTCCTCAGTAATTTGAAGTTTCTTTTCCCCCCTCCTAACTTCTGTTTCTATCTTAATTGCTATTAGGAGAGAACTGGAAAAACTAAAGAAGGATTTGGAAGAAGAGAAGCTGTTGAGAAGCAGTCTGGAGGTAATGTTATCACTTTGGGAAGGCATGGGGAGTTCAGGGGTGTGGAGGCTTTGTTCTGGGGCTTGATGTCACAGGAAAGTCTTACCAAACCTGTTCAGCCTCTTTTTGTGCTACTCTTTTATTTTGTGATTGAATGAATGCCTCATGAGGCATTTGGATGTATAGAGAAGATCCAAGTTCAGTTTTCTTTTTCTAGAATATTATTTGTAACAATCAGTGTGGGGGTTGGGGTGGGAGTTCAGTGTAGCCTTGCTGGATCTGCTCTTTGCTAGAAACATGTCCTACTGGACAAGTTCCAAGAGAGCCAGTTAATACTTTGCATTTATAAGATTGAAAGACCTATTTAATTTAGGCAAAGAAAAGAAAAACAGGGCAAAAGTAAGCTTCTCTAAGTTTTTGATGAGTTGTTTAAATATTAAGTATGGATGATTTGCCAAAAGAACAGAATGCATCTGAAAAAATTTCCTTATGAATGAACACCACTCCTCAATTTACTGATGAAAAACACTACCTGCAGTGTAATATGATGCCAATAAATAGTTAATAGGATGAGCTCATTGTAGGAAATTATTTCAGTCTGGTACAAAAGGGCATTTTATTTGTGAAATAGTACATCTTGTTGGCTACAAAGCTGCTTGAAACACATGAGAGAAACTTCCGGTGAGTCTCTCTTTAAAATGTGACTCTAAAGCAACCTCTGAAAATTCCTTAAATATGCAGTGGCGATGAAGAGGATATAACTCCAGGTATCCTTTATCCATTTTAAGAAATGCAGATTAATCCAGGCAGTGTTTTGCATGAAAGGCTGTTTTAGGAAGGTACTCTAAAGTGATGGTGCAGCATTACAATGGGACGTGAGGTGATTCCATAAACCAGCTTTGACTTCTTTTTTCAGAGAGAGTTTATCCAGATAAACTGATTTATAAAACAGATTTTTTTTTTATTTTAAAAAGATTGTATTGGAACTGTAGTCAAATTTTTAATTATTTTAAATTCCTGTTCATTGAGCAATATAATGATACAAAATCAACTCTAAATACTGAGCTGTCAAATGCTTCTATGGTGCAATACTTAAGTGTCTTTGAAATGTAAAGGTCATAACTTCAGTGAAAGCTTTGAAGACTTTATAGCTACTTTAATACTGACTTACTTTTTTAAATGTCTGCTTTTTCAGCTTGAAGTAGAAAAACTGAAGAAAGCAGTGATGTCTACATGAGACAGCTATGGACTCAATGTTTTTAACTCGCCAGGAATTCAAAGCTGAACACAAGGAGAACTGACTCTTATTTCATTATAATGGATGCTGGTGTTCTACAGTCTTAAAGAAAAAAATATAGTAAAATAAAAGGAATATAATCTTATATTCAGAGAGATAAAAAAACAAAAAAGAATAATGGTGTAATTTTTTTGCCAATATAAAAGAGGCCTTATTTCTTACTGTGCTGGAATTGCAGACCTTATTTTTTTGGTTTGCTTGAAAATACTACTGAATCTGTATAGAAAGGAGAGGGAATTCTTAATAGATTTTTATTGAATACCTGTAGCTTAATTTTTAAAGAGATCTATACTATAAATAGGGTGATCTGTCTTTGCAACTAATCTGTAAAATAGTCTGTTGGAAGGGATGGAATAACTGTATCGTAATTGTAGTCACTACTTTTCCCCTACATGCAAAAGGGAATATATGGTATTTGTATAATTTTGGCAGTCCTACCCAGGGTTATGCTGTTGTGCCTGTCTGCAGTGAGAATATTAATACTATGCTGTTCATAAGTTGAGTGATGAGATAGGAATTTGTTAGTGCAATGAAGCAGGTGAAACTCCTATGCATTGTAGAAAGATTGAATGATCTAATCCGAGTAGTTCAGCAGAACGGTTTGTCACTTGCACTATTGGATTAAAAAGGGATTTAAGACTGAATTGTGTAATCATGACAAAATTAACTGTTAAGCCACAAAATGCAAGGAATACAGAAACAAAGTGAGAATCCAGTCTTAACCTGTTGTGCCTAAAATATTACAGTATACAGCATGAAAGGGTAAACATTAAGCCACAGCATCTGTACTTCTGTGTTTTTGAAGTCATCGGTCTTTCTAGTGGTTCAAGTATGCATCTTGATCTGTTTTTACAGTAGCCAGGTTTTGTTTATAATATATCTCCAAATAAATCCCTTTGGAACTTTGATACTCTCAAAAGCTCTCAATATTTATATATTTATGCCATAAACTTTCTCAGTAGATTGCATACCTCTAAACTTAGTAACATCTTTGTATTTTAATGAGTGATTGGAACAATTGCTTTGACATCAATGTACTGGTGTCCAAGATGGTGTCGTTACTTTATGGAAAAGAAGTTGAGATCTTGTGGATTACCGTTATCTTTAACCTCTGGGCTCCAAACTTGCACCAGAATAATACACAAATAATATGCAAAGTGATGGGAGACAATAGTATTTATTGCTGTGTTTGTCTGATTAAAGAATTAAAGAACATATAGCTTTAGAAAGCCAGTCAGATTCATTAGTTCTGTTAATCAGCTCATCTCCTTTAGGTCTGCTATGACTTAAGAGACAAAAACATGCTACATAATTTGGCAACTTCACCAATAAAAGAAAGTTACTAAGCTTTTCTTCATGGGAGTAGTCATAAATATAGTAGTTATTCAGTATGTCACTTATTCAAGTGACATGGAAGTGTTACTTCTTAAGAGTAATCCTACACTCTGGGATTCTTCCATAGTTGATGTGTTATAAAATACAAACATCAAAAAGTCAATTGGAGAATGTTTGTCCATTACTGATTCAAATAATTCATGAAATCTCATTGAAATCTAATCAATACACTATGCAGGTATTGAGTAATATATGCTAGTCAAATTGCCAGTAAGCTGATTGACTCTTAATGCTTTTAACCTTGAATTGCCCAAGTGCATCACAAATGAATTGAGGAATCCTGTGCTTCTTGTCAGACGCTGCACTCTTTCCTGGAATTCACGCCTGTAAAGCAGGTGATGGAAAACAAGAATTGAGCCTAATGGAGGACCCAATTTTGTTACACAAGCTCTTCGCTGTGACTGGAGCACGAAACAAATCCTGGAAGGGGGTTGCTCTGCAGAAACTGTGCCTGTGTGTGAGCTTGCAGAGGATGAACAGAACAAGACAATCAGTTAAAGCCACAAACAAAAGGTGTTTGTTATTTAATGGCCTTTGTTCGCTATAGCAATAAATGACCCAAGTGCAATGACTTGATTTAATAAACCCTCCTTTCAAAGTCGCTGCTATGAGTATTTGTAGCCATAAGGAAGTTGCCCTGATGTGTGTCTGTCTTGCCTTCAGCTGGTGTTCCGTACTGCAGTGGAGGGGGAGAGGAGAGTAATGGTTTTGGAGACATTCCACAGTACAAGTTCCTAAGAGCAGTGTGCTTCACTGACTTGTCTACCGGTGCTGTAAAATGATGCATGCTATCCAAACTCGGCAAATAAAATGAGTATAAAAACCTCTTCAGGCGTCTGCTCAGTTCTGTTCAGGAGTGTTTTGTATTAAAATTTAATACAAATTAAATTAATTTGCCATTAAATTATTTGCAAGGAGGAATATGGAGGATGGAAGCAAAGTATTTGTAATAGTCCCCCTTTAAAGTTTTCAGATTTCCATTTACTCACTGGGATGCTCTGGCTCCTGACTATCAGGGTGCCTTAGGATCCAAACAGTTGGAAAGCTGACTTCTGCTTTGCAAAAGTAACTGGGAATCTTTAACATCTCAGGATCTATCCATTCCCCCTTTTTTTTTTTCCCTCTTGGCCCATAGTGAATTGACCTTGCTGTGCATCCTCAGGCTTTATTTAAGATCCCTGTTGCCACTCAGTAACATGGATAAATGCATGTTTGAATCCTTTATTAAATATATAGTGAAGAACTGAAGACTGAGGATATGGCATGTTTAATAGGGATATGGAAGAGGGAAAAGGCACATAAAGAACAGAGCAGCAGAAGGGCCTTTTTAAACTGCCAGGTTTTCATTCAGTCTTAAGATTCTCTAAAAGTCTTTTGGTAGCACACAAGGTACAGTTAAAAAAAGCAAAATTATGGGTCTACTTACTTGTGGTTTTTTTTCTCACAAAGATTAGTTTTTTCATTAATATTCATAGAAGTGCAGTTACTGAAACCTGTGATTATTGCAGGGTTTGAATTGTATAGCAAAGTATCTGTTGAACTTTTAAATAAATACCTTGTATTCATTAAGTTAACACAAGTCTGTTGTTAACTCTTTCCAAAGGAAATGGTAAACCCAGGTTTACACAGCTGCTATTGGGCTGCTGTAAAAGTTACCTGAGATGTTTGTGATCTCTGAGAAAGCAAGTGGTGAGCACAGCATCGAAGCAGCTGCTTGCAGATCTTGGTTAATTGGATTTTGCAAGATCTGAGAAGACAAACCCCTCCCTGTATGTGCCTGAGGAATGCAAACAACCCCAACCAGCTTGTAAATCATGCAACTGATGCTGCTGGGGTCAGAGTTTGGAGTACCCTCTTTGTTGGGAGTCATGGTTTCAATCTCTTTCCAAGCCCCCTCTGGAGCCCAGATTCACACAGCTTCCTTCTGGGAGAAGTGTGTGGGTGTCTGAGGGCTGCAGGATGCTGGAATTTGCATCCTTCAGAGAACTCTTGATGTTAGAGAGGTGTTGAGAATCGAGGGCCATTCAATTTTGCCATCACAGTGAAGCTTCAGTGTGTAGAAGCCCAGCTCCAGGTGACATGGGCAAGAAGACTTTTGAAACATACCTTGACATGATGTGACTCTTACCCTTCCTTACTTTAAAGTATTTTTTAAAATTGATCTCTTTCTGGTATTGTACCAAGTACAAGAAATTTAACCTTCCCAGGTGAGTTGTGTTGGCTGTACTTGATTGTGCCTGGCTAAATTCCTGATGTGAGGCTGGCTGTATCAAAGCAGAGCAGTAAATAATGCCTATCTTTAGGTTAAAACTGGAGACACATCTGTGACTGAGGACTGGCTGGAGTTGTGACAGCAGACAAAGTGACTGGAAAGACCATAAGGTCCTGACTAACACACTGCAGGAATCTAGAAAAAAAAATGAATTAGTGACCAGAGATCTTCCAAGTCAGTCCTGCGTGAAGGAGTGTTGGGAATTGTAATGCTAAGCTACAGAATTGCTGTAAATTTGTGGCTGTTGGAAATCTGGCTCTTGGAGGTGAGGTTTTAGAGAGCCAACAGTGACCATGGCACGAAGTTCAGCAGATAACTGTCACCCATTATGATGGGGTAGCCCTGAAGAAAAGGTTATTATTTGCCCACTGAGCTTTTTAGCTGCACAAGGTGCTGTCAAGAAGTGTGCTATTGTATTTATGAAGGATAATGCATTAACTTGACCAGATTTTGATCATCAATGTTTTGAGGTCTTTAAGAGATTGTTGTTCAGAGAAGTTTGGATGCCCCATCCCTGGAAGTGTTCAAGAACAGGTTGGAGGGACATAAAACGGTCTGGGACAGACCCATGGCAGGGGGTTGGAACTAGATGAGTCTTTAAGGTCAGTTCCAACCCAAACAATTCCATAACTGCGTGAAACTCAGGAGAGCAGAGGCTGCTGCCTGCACCTGCAGGAAGGGCACCAGCCCCACAGGTGTGATTCATCCCTGTGGACTCCTGGCAGAGGTGGCAATCTGGCAGGTTTGTGGGCGGGTTTGTAACGTGTTTTGTCATTTTGCAGTGCAATACCTTCATCTGCAGGTTCCTCAGCCTTAATCCAGTCAGGCAAGAAAAGAAGCAGCTTCTGGCCAATGTTATTTCTTCATGGGAAAACTCCAAATGAATCAAAGCACCCAGGCAGGGCTGGGTAAGACTGAGAGTGAGACTAAGGCAGGATGGCAGCAGATGAGTGGTTAGAGAGTCACATCTGAGACCTTGGGGTCCCTGGCTGGCTTCACTTTGCTCACACTATTCCCCAGACTTCAGAAAACGGTGAGTACTTCCACAGAGCATCATTATTGCAGAGCTGCTGCAGAGTTATCAGCAGTCTGTGAAATTGGTTCTTTCATAATCTAAAATGCATTTAATTGCCAAGGCAGTCTTTACTTTGCACGTCTTTCCAGAATTTTATATTCTCTTTACATCTGTGAAAATAATTAGATATTTTAATTAACCTCTGGTCTTTTTCTTGCAGTTTTGTAATTGGTCTCTAATCAGTGTTGTCACTGTTAGGAGAATTAGGAGTTTTCTTACAGCTATATAATATAAAGATTACTATCCTCTTAGAACATTCTTCACTTAAAGCTACACTTTCCAACTACGATTCCTTTCAAAATATAACTAACACTGTTCTGAATAATTAAGAGCTTTACTTTTTATCCTTGGATGACTGTGAACACAAAAGCCTCCTGCTGCAGCCTTAACTTGCTTGGTAGCAATGGCAGGTTACCATGTTATGGTGGTTTATTGAGTTTTAAGCAAGCCATGTGACAATTCAAGCCCTAAAACCACTAGATTAGGTTCTGTAATAATGGGTTTAATACTTCTAATAAATGTTAAAATTGTGAATTTGTAGTGTTTGGGAAAATACATTTCTCTAGCTAATTATTGTAAGGATGGTATAAATCTTAATTTTGTAAAAAATGTGCTTGTAATTTTTTTCTGCAGGACACCTTTCCCTGTAAACTTAAATGTAATTTGTTTTCTGGAGTAGTGGAGTGGGGAGAGAGGTGACTCCAGATGATGAAGGGCCCTTTGACCAGAGACTTTGGGTCCAGCATTGGAGGGATGGAACTTCATAGTTGTCGTTGTTTGGATAGATCCCTCTGTTTGCTGTGCCCACATGGGGCCAGAATGCCGTGCAGTGCATCCCGACAGTAGTTAAAGTCAAGAATCTGCTTGGGGTAGAGGAGTAGTTACAAAATACTTCAATTTCACACCAACTCAGAGTAAGGACTCAGAGTAAGGGATTTGAATGTAAGGCTGTGAGCATTAACCAACACAAGGATCACTTTTTAAATTCATGATCAGTCTTTTTATTTTTTTGCTGTTCTAAGAGACTCTTTGCTCTCTTGTAACCACTGCCCATCCCCTCTCTCCTTGCTCTTTCCATCTGTTGAGGGCTTTGAAATGAACTGGAGAAGGAGGGTCCTCATCTGGTGACGATCTCCTGAGCTGGGTGTGGAAGTGTCCCTTTACTAAAAAGTCCTTTTCACAGGTGGGTATTGACACCTCAGCTGCTCATGTTCCTCTGTCCTGGTACCTGGATGGGGCAGAAACCTCTGGAACAGAGGAGTATCATGCTTAGAGCTTCTCACAAAGGCAGGGATTATCAGCAGCAGAGAGTTTCTGATAAGAGATAAATCATCCTCTCTCTGTTTATGCTTCCATGTGGCCCAGTGACGTTACTCCCATGTTTTTCCCTAAAGTAACAGTGACTTGCTGCTGTCCTGATTGTTTTGCCCTGAGTTTCTCCAGCTGCACAGTGGTTGCCTTGGCAGGCTGTTGAATGCTGGGACTGGGTGGTTTCCAGGATGAGTCAAACAATGCAGCCAGGCGAGCTCAGTGTTTCACTGCTGGCAGGGGCTGGCGTGAGCCCAAGATACTTGGAGATGTCCCAGATTTCTGCCTCATCAGAGGTAACAGCCCTAGGTGGAGTTGCACCCATGATTAAATGCAAAATGAATGTGAATTAATTAATGGTGAGACATGATGAGCTCAAGGATTCCAAGCTGTGAAATGGAATTAGGGCTAGAGGCTCACGATAAACATTTAATGACTGCAGAAATCAGAAAAGAATTTGGTGCAGCCTTTCACCCCAAACCTGTAGGTGTTTCCCAGCCACCTCCCATTCTTTGGCAATATTGATCTGAATATTCTGCTTCACTTCTCCTGATCCATTTTATTTCCTTGGAAGAGCTAGTGGCTGCTAGCTTTAAACCCAGAAAATGCTTTCCATATTAACAGCTGAATTCAGAGGCTGGCATGAGGTTCTCTTTAAGAGCTACCTTAGAAATTCAGCACATTAGTTGAACTCTTACTTTTATGGTAATTTCATGATTAAGTAATAAACCTACATAAACATAGCACAGTGGACAAACATCACAGGTGAAAGGGAGAGCCAGCTGTGTGCCTGGGCCTTTGATGCTGTCAGATGGGAGAGCCTGGAGCCTCTGGATAGCAAAACATCTCTGCTCTCCTGTGCAGAACCCCTCCTGCTTCTGATCAGCAGCATCTGTACTGATCAGGACCTGTCAGGGGGAGAACTGAGGGGCTCCTCTCAAGGCATGGTTATTTGAGGAGGTTTTTCATGTTGCCTTCTCTTGAGATCCAGCTGTAGTCCTGTTTTGCCACTGTGCATTTGCTTCTTGCTTTACTGGTTTAGCTCACTGACTTTTTGATTTTTTTTTAAATTAAATTAATCTACTTGTGATGATAGAAGATCAGTGTCTTAATTCTTCTGAACCCACAGCAGCTGCTGCTTTTGCCTTGGACATGTCTAGCATCTAATAATTGGATTTGATATATCAAATGCATTTGATGTTTTTCCTTCATTCCCTTTGCTGAATTATTTTTCTCTAACAAATATGCCTGTAACAAGTTGCATCCCAGGATGTTTAGCTTTCAACTGTGGGAAACTTCATGGAGGGAATGGAGGTTTGAATCCTCTGCAAAGAAAGTAACTCTTCACTCTGGCCCTTGTTTATCATATTTTGATTTCTGAGCCCTGAGTGCCCACGTTTCCTACTCACATGGCAGGAACTGCCCAAGGAGAGCAGAACATTGAAACCAGTGGAGATGAGAATGTCTTAAACCACTTCAAAAGGGACCCACAGGCTGAACTGCTTTAATAAGCTCTCCAGCTTGCAGTTTACAGTAAATTATTAATTCAGTAATTTTGAGTGTTGAACAGATTTGGGGTTTTTTTGTTGTGGTTTTTTTTTAAATTTTTATTTTTTAGGATTCACAGGTAATTTTCAGTAAGGTAATTAATTATGAATGCCTGAAATATCACCTTGCAAGCCCAGTAAGGACAGTCTCTGGCATAGGTTTAGCTGCTTTTTTACTAGTAAGTAATCAGACTGCATTCAATAAGTGGAAACAGAGATGTCTAAAGTTCTTTAACATCTTTCTTCCAGGAGGAAATCAGCAGATGAGTGGTGATGGATGTGAGGGTGATCCACTGCCTGCTCCTTTGGGCTGCACGCTTCTTCCTGGCTGTGCCACACACCACTCCCAGGGTAAGTTTCACTAGACCAGGCTGCTTAAATCCCACCAAGTGATCTTGGACACTTCCAGGGATGGAGCAGCCACAACTTCTCTGCACAGCCTGTGCCAGTGTCTCACCACCCTATCATAAACAACTTTCTCATCTGCCATCCTGTGGATGAGCTCAGAGTGTCACTTCAGCAGCAGAGTCCAACTCAAGGCTTCTTGTATAGAGGCAGACTTGAGGCACAGAGGTCTCAGTTGGTCTGTATGAGCAAAGGGCCACAAGCTCTGCATTCTGGACCCAAAAGGATTATTTGCCTCTTGAAACCCTTTCTGGTCTGTACCAAGGAGTCATCTTATTTATGTAAACATTCACTCTGCCTTCCACTTCTTATTTTTCAGGTTCTCAGTAACACATCAAAGACTGGTGATGAGCAAGGTACAGTGACTAACTGCATGCCTTGGTTAATGCTCTATGAGATGTTATCATTTATCAATACTTTACACCCCTGATACATCACAGACTGTGTATTGCTGTCTTTGTAACAGTGTCTGCTTGGTTTATTTTCCAGATGCCTGTATAAATCTCATTCCCTGCCAAGATAACGGAGCAATTTGTGTTCAGCCTTGCTCTCCCTCCTTCCATGGGGAGACAAGCTTTGTCTGTGAAGACAGAAAGTGGCAGATGTTGTCAGATGCTTGTGCAAGCCTGGATGTTCAGTCCCTTTTTCAGGTGAGGATGCTGTTGTGCACCTACTTTGGTTTTTGCTTGTAACTTCTTTCAAAGCCAGACCCTCCTTCCGTGTGCTTTCCGTCTTGAGCAAAGGGAGATGGGATCCTAAAACAAAGAATACTTTGATAACAGGCTCTGACTCCATGAAATCAAAGAATTGTTTGGGTTGGAAAAGGCCTCTAAGATCATTAAGTGAAACCATTTTCCCAGCACCACCATTCCACGGCTGAACCACATCCTCAAGTGCCACCTCCACACCTTTTTAGAGCATATTCAGGGATTGTGATTCCACCACTTCCCTGAACAGCTTGTTCTAATAACTGACCACCCTTTCAGAAATTTTCCCTAATATCTAAACTTCCCTTGATGTGACTGAAGACCATGGCTTCTTGTCCTGTCACTTATGACCTGTGAGAAGAGCCTGACCCCACCTCACTTTTACCTCATTTCAAGTAGTTGTAAAGAGTGGTAAGGTCCCTCCTTGAGCCTCCTTTTCTCCAGGATGAACATTCCCAGATCCCTCAGCCACAACTCATCAGACTTCGCTCTAGTTCTTTCACAATCTTAAATTAGGTGATAAGAAATAAATTTGGGAGATTCTTGTGTGGAAAGGATTCAGAAATGAAGTTTCCTTGTTCACTTGACTGGTGTTCCTCATGTGGATCTAAACCAAGATAAGAACACAGTAGGATGAAACTGAGGAAAGAACAACACCAGTGTGTGTAATAATCAGTTTATTTATGACAAATTCTCCTAAGCTGCAAGATCCTTATTCAAGTCCCTTCAAGAATAAGACACTGTTTTTAGTTCTTGCCCCTTCCTTCATGTGTGCAGTATAACCATGATATTCTTCTCAAGTGAGCTTTGGTCCTGAGTTTCAGTCCACCTGGTACCTTCTCTGCACACCCAGCACTGCATCTCTTGCCTGGTGGTAACTGTGGCTTCATTTTCATTCTTTTCATTAAATGTCTCAAATCTATTTCCTCCTTCCAGAGGATATCCCAAAGTGAACGCCTCTCATGCTCTGGGGGACACGGTGGTGCTGCTGGAGAGCATCTTCCTTTTGTAGGAGAAGGAAAGCAAGGGCATGGGAAACCTGAAGATGGAGCAAAACATTTTGGTGCTGGGAATCATAGCTGCCAAACTGATTTTTCATGCATCATCCCAGATATCCTGTCTTCACCAGCCATCCCAGGAAACATTGCTGATATAGTGGAATTGCTAAAGAAGATTTCCCTGCAGCTATCAGAGAATGTCACTAGAGGAAAAATGCAGGTATTTACTTTTATTGACTTTGGGAGGTGCTTCTGGGCTTTACAGAGCATCCACAAGTATTTTGTCCTTATGACCACTGTCCAATGAAGTGGTGGCTGCACGTCACATTGAGATCACCTGGAAAGAGTTTCCAGAGTGGGATATTTTGTTATCAGAAAAACTTTTTGACTTATTCATGTATGATGAAAATAGACTGTGGAATTAAATTCTTTAAAAGCAAATGTTTTTAGGAGCTGCTGTTGTAGGCATGGGATAACAGTACAAGGAAGAATTAATTTCTAAAGTAGGGAAGGCAGCCTTGGGGGTGCTGACCTGCAACTGTGTTGTCATGTGCTGTACAACGACAGCTGAGCTCTTTCTCTGATGAACTCAGAATCAGAGAGTGTGGTAAAAATCAGACCTGCACTGTGGGACAACATCTAGAATAGAACTGGGGTGTCCTTTTTGCTTTATATTTATTTCTCCAATCTCCTGTTGATGTCAGATATGAAGAGGATAGGACAATTCTAGTAATGAGTTTGGGTTAGACTGGGATGGATCATGGGAACATATTCAGTGTCAAAGGGATTATTCTTTTATAGAAATCATTCATTAATTAAATGAGCCTTTTTGGAGGCACTGCCAGGAGAATAATGTTTGGTTTCTTCTAACATAAAACAAATAAATTCTATTTTGCTCGTTTGTTTCAGAGCTACAGCAGGATAGCAAACCATATTCTGAACAGCTCCATCATTTCCAACTGGGCTTTTGTAAAGGACAAAAACGCTGGTTCACTGTTACTGGACTCAGTGAATTTATTTGCTGGGAAACTTCTTCTAAGAAATGGGTCAGAAAGTATCCAGGAGCCCTTCATCGCTACCAAAGGCTACAGCCTACACAGAAACACTTCAGCAAAGAGCTTTGACTTTTCCATGGAGTTTAATAGCACAGGCAACATCACTGGGCACGTGGTGATTCCAGAAGACGAGCTGCTGAGGTTACCCAGGGCTTCCAAAGCCATCAGCGTCGCATTCCCAACGCTCGGAGCCATCCTGGAGACCACCCAGCCGGAGCCCGCCTTCGTGAACGGGATGGTGCTGTCGGTGTCGCTGCCAGAGGAGCTCCAGAGCGTTTTGCTGACCTTTGAGAAGCTGAACAAGCTGGAGCAGGCGGGGGCTCAGTGCGTGGGGTGGCACTCGGCCGAGCGGCGCTGGGACCCCGGGCCGTGCCAGGTGCGCGCCCACACCGTGAGCGCCGTGGTTTGCGTGTGCGCGCACCGGCGCCGCTCCTACCGCTCCTTCTCCATCCTCATGGCCCCGGCCGCGCCGCGCAGCCCGCTGCTGGCCTACACCACGCAGGTGGGGCTGGGGCTCTCCATCCTCAGCCTGCTCCTCTGCCTTCTCATCGAGGCTGTGGTCTGGCACCACGTCACCAAAACAGAAATAACCTACATGCGCCACTTCTGCTTGGTCAACATTGCCGCCTCGCTCCTCGTCGCTGATGTCCTGTTCATCCTGGCAGCCATTGTGCATAATACAGCCCTGAACTATCAGCTCTGTGTGGCAGCCACGTTTTTCCTTCACTTTTTCTATCTTGCCCTGTTTTTCTGGATGTTTACCCTGGGCCTCTTGATTCTCTATGGATTATTATTAATTTTTTTTAAGATAACAAGATCTGTATTCCTAGCTGCAGCGTTCTCTATTGGATATGGATGTCCCTTGGTCATATCTGTCCTCACTGTTGCTATTACTGAACCAAAAAATGGATATTTAAGGAGTGGAGCCTGCTGGCTCAATTGGTATGAGACAAAAGCCCTTTTGGCTTTTGTGGTACCTGCCCTGAGCATCGTTGTTATGAATCTCGTTGTGGTGGTCGTGGTTGTGGTGAAGACTGGGAGGTCCTCAGCTGGAGAAGGCTGCAAGTCACAAGATTTGAGCAGCATGATCCGAGTGAGCAAAAACGTTGCCCTTCTGACTCCTCTGCTGGGCCTCACCTGGGGGTTTGGATTAGCGACAATCATCGACAGCCGCTCGCTGGCCTTCCACGTGGTGTTTGCACTGCTGAACGCCTTCCAGGTAAACTCTGGGGTGCTGGAGTAGTGTCTGTGCTCACACCGTGAGCCTGGCATAAAGGTACCAGGTCAAAGAGGGGCTGGCAGCAGGTGTTGTGCATGAAAAGCAAGGTCTCAGCTTTCCCCTCCACTCATTGCTTTCCCAGGGTATCTGCATGGGGCATCCAGGTTGGTGTTTCAGGTGCAGATGGGTGATGGAACAAACTGGTCTGCTTTGAAGTGGGATGAGGAATTAATCCCATGAATAATTTCCGTTAAATGTAAAATACACCACTTAATGTCCATAACTGCAAAGATGTCTGATCCTTATCAATTAATAATTGCACAGAAAATTCTCCCTTCCAGTGAAGATGACACTGGCTCAGGTTTCTCAGAGAATCTGTGGATGTCCCATCCCTGGGAATGTTCAAGTCGAGGCTGGATGGGGCTCTGACCAACCTGGTGTAGAGGAAAATGTCCCTGCCCATGGCAGGGGGTTAGAACTGGATGACCTTTAAGCTCAGATCCAACCCAACCCATTCCATTCCGTAACTGATTCCATGGTCTGGTTAACTCATCAGCATAAACAGCCAGTGCTACCTGAGGCAGTGCTGCACACTCAGTCTGCCTTAGCTCTTCTTGGCTCAGGCTGCTCTGAGTGGGCTGAGAAAGTCCTGGTTTGTTACCCATCAGTCCAGTTCATAGCCAGGATTAACACAGGTTATATCCATTCCTGATGTCCCCTGACAGCCTGCATGACCTCGTGGATAAACCCACTTTGTGCCTTGCTGTTACTGAATCACAGGTGATGAGATCTCTCCTTAATGAACAGACATCTAGAAACACTTAAGAAAAATCGTGTGGTTATGCTGATTTTGTTAACTGGTTTTGTAATTTCTTAGGGATTCTTCATCCTGTTGTTTGGGACACTTCTGGACAGAAAGGTACTTATTCTGAATTATATGCACATTTTCTACACCTTGAGGAACTGGTCTCTTTAACATTTTTTATTTAAATCTGCAGACAAGAGAAGCCTTAAAGATGAACTGCTTTTCGTCAAGGCGGAAGTGGGGTCTGGAAAAGGTAAAGTTTATTTATTTTCCCATTAATGGCTGATTTACCAATTACAAACCTGATTTGTGTGTTGGAAAAATGGAACCATCCACTACATCTTACACCATGTAGCATTTTCCAAATGTAAATTCTTGCTGGAGGACTTGCAGGTATCTCAAAAATCTGGTCAGGATATTAGGCTTCTAAATATCAGAAGTGGCAATCGATAGATTGTTGTGACTCCTACATAACCTACTGCTGTGGTTACAAAGTTAAAAGTGAAATTTTAATCCAATCTCTTCACCTGCAGATGCCAAAGCCCTTTAGGTAAACAGTGCCAGCACTTTTTTTGCCCTGTATGTGAATTAGATTTACTTTAAGGTCACTGAATAAGGAAGGAAGGGAGTTAGGAATCAGAATTCCCAATATAATGACCTGTTTGCTGCCTTCACAAAAATATGCATCTATAATGCCAGCAGGGCTGCTTTAGGATGTCAGAGGATTGTTCTGCTTTCATCTGAGGCATGGGAACCACTCAGAGCCCAGCCAGTGTGTTTGGTGCTAATTGATGTGCACTCGTGAGAGCTTGAGGTTCTTTTAAATATCAGAACAATTCATTAAAAGCAATGTTTCATCCTTAAGGAAACAAACTGTGTTTTAGCAGCTTTCTACAAAAACTTAGGCAAGTGTTGACATCACTGAGTTGGTGTTTCCTACCTCTACTGGAAAACTTTTGTCTGCTCTACTTAGATTTGTTTTGGTACCAAGGTTTTAGTGGTTTCACAAAATATTTGTAAGAGGGAGTGCCCTTTAGGTGTCTCAAGAATTACCTGCAGTGTTTTTGCTGTCTTGCCAAAAGAAACCGTGTCAGTTTGGACATGGGAAAAATAATTTATTTGCTTTTTTCTCCAATCTATTACTCAGTTATGAATTGTATTGAAAGCTGCAGAGGGTCTGCCAGTGACAGTGTGTTTCAATGTACATGGTTTATCAGGGGAAAACAGAGGGGTTACTCCTCTCCTCTGAGACCAGCATTTGGGCCATTTGGGGCAGGAGAGACTGTGCAACTTTCAGATTACAATTCTTTTATAGGTCCAGGAAGATCCAATAAAGATGTTTCACATCTTGTCAGGCATTATGTCAGGATTAAAAGCTTGAAAGTTAAAATTCTCTCAAGACACCATGAGTATAATAGTCTGGAAACAACAGATGGGAATGTCACTAATCCCATGACTCAGCAACATTTGATAAACATGTTGAGTGATCTCACTGGGCAAAACTTGATGTGGAAACCAAGGCTGTGTGCGCCTAGGAATTTGGGTTGATGTTGTCACTCACCTGGGTGGAAGAAACCACGTGTAGGTGTTTACTGTGGCATAACAGAGGGGAAAGATGTGAGTCATCCACTTTTGTAAACTTGGGTGTAAACATGGAGTTTGACTCATTAGAGCTGGAGAAGTTCAGCACACTGAGATGATTGCTTTAAAAAAAAAAATTAAAAAAAAAAAAAGTCTTGTTGCAGAGAGCTTCAGAATTGTAGGATTGTTTATGTTGGAAAAGATCTCTGAGGTCGAGTCCAACCATGAACCCAGCACTGCCAAACCCACACTAAACCCTGTCCCCAAGGGTCACATCTACATGACTTTTAAATACCTCCAGGGGTGGTGACTCCACCACTGCCCTGGGCAGCCTGTTCCAATGGTTGTCAACTCTTTTGGTGAAGGAATTATTGCTAAAATCCAATGTAAATCCCCTTGACACGAGTTGTGGCCATTTCCTTTTGTCCTGTTGCTCGTTACATGAAGAGCCTGACGCCCACCAGCTGTCCCCTCCTATCAGGGAGTTGTGCAGAGCCACAAGGTTCCCCTGAGCCTCCTTTTCTCCAGGCTGAGCCCCTTTCCCAGCTCCCTCAGCCTCTCCTCATCACACCTGTGCTCCAGACCCTTCCCCAGCCCTTCAATGTCCTTCCTGAACTGAGGGGCCCAAAATGGGACAGTGTATCCAGGGGTTTAATGGCCAATGTGAAACTCTGGAAGGGTTATGCAGATCCTTGCTTCAGGTGTCTGACTTTCCCCAGACCTGCCAGGAGCCTTTCCTGTGTGTCACATTTTAAGGTGACCACCTTGTGGTGCTTCTCACAGGATGCTGAGGCACCTCCTGTTTGAAATGGATCCTCCACAGATGATTCTTGCAGTCTGACCTGATTGTTTTCTCTCCTAGTCCTAGCCATAGACTGTTGTCTTCAGTGGATCTGACCAGGGAGAAGAAAAGGATCAATTCTTGCAGAGAGGTGCTGGTTTGAGGGGAGCTGAAGAACCTCACCAGCTCAGAGCATGGACAGCACTGGCTGGGAGCACAACCCCAAGAAGCATCATGAAAACCTGAAGAGAAAAGGCCCTGGACCTGCTGTCAGGAGCAGGAACCATCAGTGTTGCTGCAGCCCTTGGAGGAAACATGCTGAAACATAAAGCTTGTTTCTCACCTTTGTGAAAACTGCTGTGAGGAGAGTTTGTCCTCGTTTGCCATTTCAGTGCTTCAATTTCTTTCTTCTTTTTTTTTTTCTTTTTTTTTTCTTTTTTTTTTTGGTCAGTGCAATTACAACCTGTACAGTATGTGGAGCTGTTCTGAAATTATTTAATTTTTCATGTGATGTAGAAATGTTGAGCATTATCTTTATGATTTTGATTCTATTTGTTGCTACTGCTTCCTCATTTCCATTTGTCCTCCCAGACTGATGGACAACTCTGTTTTTGCATTGCAGCCATTCTCTCCCTCCCAATATTTGCTGTCTTCATCACAGTACTTGTGTACCAGAGGAATTGTACAAAGTTCTTCTGATCTGTCAGGACAGAATTTTTATTCTTTTTCCTGTCCTGAAAGACAATGACAGAGATGAACAAGAAAGAGGATGCTGCAAATATTCAGTTTTCCCCTTTAGATGTGGGAAATCAAGCAGAGCAAATCAAATGGATGGACATGTCCTGTACAATGTGCTAACAAAGGAGATTGTTTCTCCATGTGAGATGGGGCGTCTTGTTTAAATAGAAAATCTGTCCTTGCTCTGAAACACTTTCTAATGAAGGCTTTGATAGAAATATTATTGACTCTTGTCAGGATAAATTGATGGTTTCAAATGGAAATAAAGTTGAAATTTTGTCATTGTTTTTAACAAGTGGTACTTATCCTTCTCCACCAAAAATGCAGATAAATGTCCTGTAGTATTACTTCAAGTCAGAAATCACTTAAACCCAAGTGGCTTCACACAGATGTAAAATATAGATGATTTAAGCAAAATAACACAGTTTAATGTCATCAACAAGCTTTTATTGAAGAGGGAGGAAAATGCCCTGGTGTGGGAAAACCCACAGCCAGATGTTCTGGTGGGAGAAGCTGAGGAGGGTCTGCAGGGCACAGCTGTGCCTGGGCCAGGGGCATTTCTTGTCCTCTGGACTCTGTTGCTTCCTCTCCTCTCTTATTTCCTTGTAGACTCTGATCTTGTTGCAGGAGTCCATCCCTGCTCCTTTCACACAACCCATCTGCATGTTGGAGAGCTTTATTCAGAGGTAAAAATGGCTCTGTGTGCTGCTGTAACAAATTTTAAAAGACCATCACCCCAAGGTCTGCTTCTTTATTTTATTTTATTTTTATTATTAAGTGATTGGATTTTTTTTACAGCATCTGAAAATTTAAGCAAACTTGCCACAGCTCAGCCCCTGTCCTCCTCTCACATGTGTGCATGTTAAACCAGTCTGTAAACAGTGGAGTTTACAGATGGTCTTGGGTGAGGCTTCCTTTATTATCCCCTTCCAGAATCCCAGGAAATTCAGCAGGAGTCTTGCCCAGCTAAAGCACCATGAAGGGAATCAGTCTGACCTGCTGTTTATCAAAGGGTGTTTGAAGCATGGTGCTTATTTTCAGCACCTGGCACATATCAGTGTTTTCCTCTGTGGTTTATGGTCTTTTAGGTATTTAAAAATAACAGGGGTGGGGGAGCTTTACAGAGAACCAGTTCATGGTCCAGGATGAGGAGGAGCACTGAACTTCTATTTTTAATACCCTAAACTTAAACTGTGCAGGAGCATTTAATGAATAAATAGATTTCAGGGGTGAAAGCTGTAGCTGTCCTTTGTGGACTGTAAACTAGTATTTCTCAAAATGCCATGGGCTGAGAGCCCAGCTTTAATTGCGGCTGAGGAGAGGGAATCACCAGAGCTGGAATTCTGCCAGTTTCACAAATTATCTGTGTAGCAACAGCTTAATAATGTCAGGTTTGTGTGGGACAGTTGGACTCCTTGATGTGCAGGAGCTTGACTGAGCTGTTCCACCCTGCCTAACAAAGTGGTGACACTTGAAAGCCCAGGGCCACCTTGCCAAGGGGTCACAATTCACTGCACATCCCATTTCTTGGCATAGGCTTACAGCCCTGCCTGTGTGGCTGAGCATGGGGCTACACAAGCAGGGGCTGTAGGGCCGTGTCCTTCCAAAGTTAGGTCTCATTTCAGGAGGAAAGCACAGTTTGGGACTTGCAGCACTATTTCACCTCCTGCCCCACAGGGAGGATGCTCCCAAAATCCCTGGTGGATGTGCTCCCTTGGGAGCACTGCCTCCTTCTCTGGCTCATTTCAGTGCTTGTGTTCAGGCCAACAGCACGATGGGAATATGTTTTTAGCACATAAATCTGTGAATGCCATCAGGTCAAAATTCTAAACTTACCAGTATTCCCCTTCCCTGCACACCCAGGTCAGATGTCCTGTTTGTATCCTGCAGGCTGGACAATGCTGAATATGTAGTTTACAATTTCTAACACGTATTATGAAGCAGATTGTTTTTGTTTTCATTCTCTCAAGGGGTCACAATCAATATCAAATTTATACTGGTGCATGGGGAGTTCCTGCTGAACTTGAGGAAGACCTTGCTGGTCAATGCTGAGCAATGAACAGATTGTTCAGAGAGTCTGTGGAGTCTCCCTCACTGGAGATATTCCAGCCCCATCTGGACACAATCCTTTGTAATGTTCTCTGGGATGATGCTTGAGCAGAAATGTGACCCCACCGTGGTCCCATCCAACCTGACCCATTCTGTGATTCTGTAAATGCCACTGGAGTTGTGTAGAATTTTAACTTCCCTGTTAGATTTTAATGCAATGAAATCTTTCCACTTTTTTTTTTTTTCCTGTGAACACTGTAGTTGGAGGTGTTTTTCTTCAGTAACTTCCATCTGGACACAGCAGAGAAACCTTTCTAATGGTGTAAGGCTTGTGAGCATGTTTACATGCCATCGTGTTTCAGATCAGATGTGGCTGGACTCCGTGTGTTCCTTCAGGCCCCTCGGTTTCCCATTGTATCTGAAACCCAGCCTGGCTCCAGTGACACCCTGGGGCTGCTTTGGGAAAAGGTGCGTGTCCCTTCTGATCTGACAAAAATAGTTCATCTGTCACTAATTTCTGCAGCCATGTGCTAAGCCTGCTCTTTTTCACAACTGGAAAACATAATCTGAGGTCTATTTATTTACTTAACTGCAGCCAGTCAAAGGAATGTCACTTTTATTTGCTCAGCAGTGCTTAACTTGAAAAGCCCTGTGCTCTCTTGCTGACTTAAGCATCAATCTTTAATTACAGCTTTTCAACCCACATCTAAGATGCATGTGTATCCTTTGGGTACTTTTGTTTCAGGTTGAGACCAGTAATAAATCACCTCTTTGGGCTGTTTGAGGATTAAATGTTGAACAATGGATTGATTAGCGAGATCATTCCAACCCTTGGGTAGTGCAAGTTGAGTTTTATAATGTAATTCTTATTCATGCTGCAGCAGATCTGGGCAGGGAACAGGCAGACTGCTGCAATTACTGGGCTGGTGGAAGATGGAGTTTAGCTTGAGTTTTGCTGTACATACCCTTGTTTAAGGAGGGTGAGTTGATAGAGCAGTGAGTGTTTTGAGCAGCAGTGAGTTTTCCTTACCCTGCTGTTGCTAAACAGGCTTTCAGTAAACACCAATTACTGGGCTCTGTGCAGTGAGGGAAGGCAGATCCCCAGCTGTGAAATGGTCTCTGGTGGCCTCAACACTTGATCCCTGCCCCAGGCTSTCCTTGCCACTGCAGAATCGACAGCAGCAGCCAAGTGGGAATTTCTGGGGTTAGAGGTGCACATCTCCAGGCAGAGCTCTCTGGAAAACGAAGCTGGGGCACTTCTTTTGGTGTACCTGCATCCATGCCAAGCTTTTTAACACACCCTGCAGCTCATTAGTAATATCTTTGTCCCTCATCCTTGCTCTTAGAGTGCTTCTCTTCCAGAAATGCCCCACTGATGTCCATATTTCATCCTGCCCTTTGTATTACAAGGAGCAGAACTGGGCTTGGGGTACCCCATGTCTGTTTAAATCCCATCAGCTCCCTCACCCTGCACTGTGCCTTTCTGCAGTTTCCACAGCAAATGATCCATTTTTTTCCTGGGTAATCACAGTTTCTCATGCAATCCTTTCTGCCGTGAATCTCCCTCATGGCTGAGATGCTGGGCTGGGAGCCCTGGGACAGCCTGGATTTCTCCTGCATTATTACAAAATGTTATCTTAATCCCTGCTCGTGGCAGAGAGCCTGGGGGATTCATCTGCGCAGCTGGAGAGGTGCAGCAGAAATCCCCAGGTTATCTGCTGTGGGGCAGGGGAGCAGGGGATTTTGACTTCTTCATCAGTCAGCTGTAAAGCCCTTGAAGTATAATGAGTGTCAAGCTCTGTCAAAAGATCTATTGAAGACAAGACTGGAAGGCTGACTTTGAAGTGTGCTGATTAGCGCTAAAATTCCCTTTAAAACCAACTGCCAAGCCCTAAGTGCCTTGAAAACGTCTGCTTTTGGGAAAAGGCTCATTGATAATTTTTTAAAGCTTTTTATATTCTAAGCCAGAAGTAACTGCTGAGATTAACCAGAGTCTTCTCTTATGTGATCAAACCACCTTTCAAGCTTCTTTTGATAGACTGACCTGTCTTTTCCCTGTCAGAAGAGGAATTGTCATATTGAATTCGTATTGATTTCCATTTTTGGTAGCAGACAGAACAATTAATTTAGTACACAAATGCACCCATCAGGTTACAAGCTGTGTTAAAGTAATGGGAATGAGTGTGAGTGAGAACCTGAAGGGAAAAAGGAGTTCTCCCAGGTGAGCTGGAGTGCTGCAGCTGTTTGGCAGCAGCAGAAGGCAGCTCTGGGGAGTATGCTTCACTGTGGGATGTTTATGAGGAATAAACAAAGAAAATATGATGGTCCTAATGAATACGGATTTCTTTTTTTCCAAAGGAATGCTTCCTGTATTGCTGGTTAAAATCTTAAATTCGAACCATAGAATGGTTTGGGTTAGAAGGGACCTTAAAGATCATTGAATTCCAACCCCCTGCTGTGGGCAGGGACACCTTCCACTGCCCCAGGTGCTCCAAGTGGACACTTCAGGGATGGGACAGCCACAGCTCCACTGGGCAGCCTCTACCTGTGGCACAGTACCCTCACAAGAAATAATTACCTCCTAATATCCAATCTAAATTTTCCCTCTTTCAGTTTGTACCCATTACTCCTTGTGCTACCACTGCAGTTCCTGGATAAGAGGTCTCCACACAACGTTCCCTTCTCGCAGATTATTGTTAGTTAATAATTTTGTGTCATTCTGGTTGTGCTGCTTCTGGTGAAAGGTGACTGAATGACACCAGTCCTTGAGTTTTGAGGAAGCTTTTGCCTCGAGGGGGTCAGTCTGTGTCAGGTTGCACATCTCTGCAGCAGCTTTTGGATGTTTATGATTTTGTTTTCTCTAACAACATGTTTCTCAGTGTCTTGACTTTTCTTTTTTTTTTTTTTTTTAATTTTATTTTTTAATAAGCAGTTGTACAGGTAGAAAGTGGTAAATTTATTCTTTGGCTTTATCACCAGACTCAAAGGTGTGTGTAGGTATGCACATGTATGAAAATGCACTGCAGAGCCTTTCTGCAGTAAAAAACCCATCTCTTCATGCAGTACCAATGGAGGCTGTACCTGGAATAATTTTTTTTTTTGTTAATATCTTTATACAGCTTTGGATATGCAGAGCCATTTAAAATAAACCACTGAACCAATTAAACAAAATACCTTTGATAGGATTAAAATTTCCCAATTTGTGGCCAGCAGAAAAGATGTGGTGTCTGTTAGAGCTTGCATGGCTGGGGCCCCAGAGCAATGCAATTGTTTGTTGCCTGCACTCATCTAAGGAAGATGAGGAAAACCAAATAATTTTTTTTTTTTCTTCAAAGATACAGTAGCTTCTCAGACAGATGAGGTAAAGTCAAAAAGTTTTTCTCTAAAGGCAGACTGAAGGATTTGAAGGATGGAAATTATGTGGAAAATATGGAAATACGAAAACAATATGGAATAGAATAAAATTAAGTCCTTTTGCTTACAAAGAAGATATAAATTTTGGTTAAAAAAACGAAATGCTTTAGAGATTTGCTCTTTTATTATCAGCAAAAAGGAATTTTGTGTGAGGAGCAGGAGGATCCTTTGCTGCTTTCAAAATGATCCACCAAAAGAATTGGAAGCAATCAGACGACGAGGAGTCAATGAAAACAAATTTTGTATCTTTTGACAGTGTTGAATTTGAGATCAAAATCTGTTTTGGAGTCCTTGCTCAATATTTCCTGGTTGTAGTGTGGACCCACCACTGGCTGTTCTTACCCTTTTGTCTGCTGCTTTCTGTCAGGAACTTTGTGGTGAATTTCCAGATGGGCTATGGTTTTAGGCTCTTCTCACTTCTCAGCTGGTTTACTCAATGTCCTCAGTGCAGAGCTGAAAACCACCTCTGGAACACGTTTTGTTTTGCTCAGTGGGAGCTGAACACCTCTGGAAAGAGGTGGCCTGGCTCTGTGTCACATGGAGAACACTGCGTGTCCCGGGTACTCCCTGTGCAGCCCAGGAGGAGCCAGGACAGGCTGAGCATCCCCATGGTCAGGGAACAGCACCCAGGAAAAACTTTGGGCTCCTTGGTGACCTGGATAAAAGCAGTTTTTACAAGTCAAAGTCATCTTGCTCAGCACATTCACACTTCCTTTCTCCTGACAGGACAGACTCTGAAGGTGCAAATCTAATGGAATCTGTTGTTTTAATGTCATAGATTTTCACCCTCTCATCAGTGTGAGCACAGGCCTGTGGGGAATTTGCAGTGTGAGCTCTGAGCTCTCCATCCTGTGAAGAACCTCATTTATTAACCAGAGCCAGCTGCACACAGCAAATCTAAAGACAATTTTTGGTCAAAACACAGAATTACATATTCGAAGGAATAATACCCACAAACTTGTTCTGTTTAATGACCTAACCCTAAACCAAATAACAGGTTTTTCACCCCTGAGACTGTGGTATAATCTTAAATAATTATTCAGATATTAACAGTTTTGAAGGTGTATTAGAGATCTACGTAGTCTCAGATCCTATGGAGGCTCTCACAGAAGTCTGTAAGAATAATACAGGGAATGTGTAAAAACAATTCTCCATCTCACTGAGCCCAACTCCTCACAGGGGTAGTGTAGCAGAAAGCTGCATGAGATTATTAAACACAGCCCATTTCCACTAATTTGTAATCACTTCCCCTCTGTGTGTGTGCTGTTGGTAGGAAAAATGTTGTAAATTCAGCCATGTTTTACTGGGAACTTCCAGAAACTTCAGATATCTGCATTTGGCTCTGTATTTTCTGTAAGCATTGACCTATTTATAGCAAAGGTGTAGACCTCTAGTCACTCAGGCAACAAATTCCCCCAGCCTTCAACCCTGGGACTCTCAGAGCTTATTGCCTTTTCCCACAGGGAACCTTTGAGGAAATGGGGTAATCTGCAAATGGAGGCATCTGCAGCTGAATGCTTTCCTCAGCTTCTGCCCCTCCCTCAGCTCTGAGACAGAACAAAATGCAACTGCCCTGGGAAAAAATCCACGTCTCTCTTTTCATCCTGGAGGGATGAGGCTCCAGAGCATCACTGCATGATTCCCTGATTTCCCCTGGGCATGTGTGGGCACTGTGAGTGTCTGCTGGGACCATGGGTGGGGGCAGAGATGGGCAGGGGAAGGAAGAAAAAGGACTCCTGGATCATCTGCACAAGAAATTACGTGGCCAGTACATGTGGGTTTGTTAATTTTTGGTGTTGTCCAGGGTGAGTCACAAGTCTTCTTTCTGTATCTTTCTGTATCCTGATTAGAATTTCTAAAAATGACAGAACAACAAGTAGATAAAAGTGTAATTCTATTCTCAATTTCACCGCACTCATATTTTATAGAAAAAGCTGGAGTTCTTTCAAATCCATGAACATTTGGCTAAGCACTTTAGGGAATCGGTTAGTCAGCATTCCCCCTATGAAATCTTTCATTCCCAGATTGACTTGCTGCTAGAACTTGTCTTGTGTACAGTTGTACCACAGACTGTAAATACAACACAAATAACAAATGTCATCTCCAGTTCTGATTCCTGTGTTATGGGCAAGCATGAGCACATGTTTTAGAAGCCAGTTCATCCTCTCTAGAAGGCGAATCCATCTTTGCTCCATTTTCTTCCCCAATCCCCGTGTTTGTTCCAGGCTCTTTCCACATGGAGTAACCGATACCGGTTTGGTTCCTGTCTGACTGGAGGTTTAACTGAAATTTAGCCAAAGTATATCTAATCTAAAAAAAAAGCCCAAGACACACATTGGAATTAATTCACAATCCTCCATATTCCTTCATGCTTGACACATTTGTCTCTTTTTCTTAGTATTAAAATACAGTTCTGCTGATTTGCCTCTGGAATTAAATGTACTCTCAGCTAACTCTTTTCTTAATCAGTTTTCTAGGTTTTTCTGCGCTATTTGGGTTTTTTTAAAGTACTCTGTAATGGGAGCTGCCTGTTGCATTCTAAGATGTAATCTTGTTCTAGCTAGAAAAAGGTTGAAAGAATTCTTTAGGCAGAATAATGGAAACATCTTTTTGTCTTGGCAAGTTAATGCACAATTTCACCTTTGCACATGTACAATGCCTACATCAGCTGAACATTTTATGCTGTTTGTATTTATTTTCATTAGAGATGTGAGGTGATGTGACTTTTCCTATTATTATCTGATTTCTCTTTAGGGGAAAAATGTCAGTGTGACCTGATTAAATTAACATTCTTGAGGCAATTTCTGGCTGTGAACTTTTCTCAAGAAAAAAATCACTCATATGTGCTGATCATCTGGAACTTTAGCGTGAATGAGGCATGTACTAATTTGCTGGTGAAAAAAAACAACCCTAAATTATGCCTTGCAAAGCTGTTAAAAGCCAATCACAAAGGTATAGACAAATATCTATTTATTTTAGTGTTCTCTGTGATGATTTGTGAACAGTAATCTTAGAAATATTTTAGTTATATTTCAGGATTCCAAAAATCTCAAGAAGATTGAATGGATGGTATAATAGATATAGAAAATTACTGGTTAAATAATTTGAAAATTGATTTGGGGTGTAAGGAGAAAACATTGCTGTGGAATATCTGGGAGCCTTTAATCAAATTCTGTGGGAGCTGCCAGGTAAACACATTGTCCTGGTAGAAATGGCTTAATGGCTGATCTGTGTTTGCTTGGCAGAGGAAAAGTAAGCCTGTTTTCTATTCGTGGCATGGAAAGACCAGGGACCTCATCAAAGCCAAGATCAGAGTAGCTTAGAAAGTATCTGTAAATATTCATTGTTTTATGAATGCCTGTCTCCTATATAATGGTTTGAATTCCCTTAAAGCTCTTGAGAGTGAAGGGAAAGCTCTGAATGCTTCACACCCACCTGCATTTTTTTTCCTAGAATTAGTTTCCAAAGTAGCTCTGTACTTCACTTTTGTTACAATTATTCAGAAAAAAAAATTGTTGTATAGAAGTGGAAAACTTTTCTGTTCTTATTCCTAAAAGAAATTGCCAGTCTGCTGTTTCAGTTTGATATGTGCTACCAGGTTTTGGTCAGGTTGTAAGAATGAGTTTGATAATGGCTTCTTTCTTTTTCTCTGCAGAAATGAATGACAAAACACTTTTTCCTAGAGAAAAGCTCAGGGACCTTGGAAATATTCACTGCACCTGCCAGCTCCTACCAGCACATTTGTGTTCAAATGTGAAGCTTATATCTAATTTATGTGGGTGCCCCTGAATAATCTAAGTATGCTCAGCAGTGGCTGGTTAGTGTGTGATTCCCTGTCATGATATACCTGAGCCTTTTCTGGACATCTTTCCTTCAATAGGAAGGTAGAAATCATTTACCAGTCCTCAAGGGATTGCTCTCAAAGTTTCAAAAGTTCCAGCTATCATTTCAGTAATTATCTTTTATCCTTCTGTGCCTTCTGGGGGACATTATTTTTAAATACTGTGTTTGGATTTCTAATGAAGGTCTTTATTAATAATTTTCTGCCTTTTTTTTCGAGTTCCAGTTTGTGTTGTAAGGTCCAGCCTCTGACTGGGAGCTCCCAGTATCCCAGCAGAAATCCTAACACTGGTGTGTCACCTTTTAGAGGGAGAGAGTGCAAACAGCAAGGGATTTAAAATAAACAAATAGATCCTTTCTGAACATTTGGAATGGCTGAGCTGAAGGCTTATCCACCACCATGGGTTTGCATGTTCTCAAACCTTTTATTCCTTTAGGAAGAAAATGTTTTTAGAGGATAACACTTCAGGTTGCACATTTTTGACTGGAACTTTACTCAGCTGCCATGTGGGACATTAGGCTCTTGTAATGTGAAGGCTCTAAAATTAATCCACTGAGTGTAGAGGGCTCTCACTCACACAGCATTTTCTGCATCCCACTGATGGTATGATTTATACTGCAATAAGAACATCGTGAAAGAGGGGTTCAGAGAAAAAAATGGGTCTGTTCTCATTGACCTGTCCAAGGCTCATCTGCTCATTTCCATGGCTCTGAGTTCCATCCTCACCTCTCTGTGCTGTGGTCACTCAGTGCTCCAAAGGAGAGGTGGGTATAATATATATACTCTGTCTCTCAGTGGATATAATCTGTTAGGACTGTTTTAAGTACAGTAATTTCACGACCATAAGGCGCACCGGACTATAAGGTGCACCCCCCGAGAGTCAACAACTTTTGCAACTTTGTATCTCATATAAGGCGCACTGGACTATAAAGCGCCCTTTTTTTTTTTTTTTTTTTTTTTTTTTAGCGAGGAGAACGCGTGGCGCACAACAAAGTAGCGAGTTACTGGCAGGTTCTCAATTTGCAAACCTTTCGCCGCCATTTTTCACCACTTTTTCGGCCGCTTCTTCGGCGCCTTTTTGCAGCGATTTTTTGCCGCTTTTTGGCCGCTTTTTGGCAGCGATTTTTCGACGGTTTTTGGCCGCTTTTCGTGGCGATTTTTTGCCGCTTTTCCATCGCTTTTCCGCGGCGTTTTCCCGCGACACTTCTTGGCGCTTCCCCCCGCTTCTCCCTGGCCGGCGGCCGCGCCAGTTCCCGGTTTCCCCGGCCCAGCGGCCGCGGTTCCCGACTCCCCCCGCATGGCCGCAGCTCCTGCGGGTTCTGGCTCAGCTTTTAGACTGCACTTCTGGGTTCGCAATTTTCCGAGCTTTGTCCATCATATAAGGCTCACCAGACTATAAGGCGCACTTCCGGGTTTGGGGGAAAATTTTAGTCAAAAGGGTGCGCCTTATAGTCGTGAAATTACTGTAATTTCANGGAGAACGCGTGGCGCACAACAAAGTAACGAGTTACTGGCAGGTTCTCAATTTGCAAACCTTTCACCGCCATTTTTCACCACTTTTTCAGCCGCTTCTTCGGCGCCTTTTTGCAGCGATTTTTCACTGCTTTTTGGCCGCTTTCTCGTGGCGATTTTTTGACGGTTTTTGGCTGCTTTTTGTGGCGATTTTTTGCCGCTTTTCCACCGCTTTTCCGTGGCGCTTTCCCGCGACACTTCTTGGCACTTCCCCCCGCTTCTCCCCGGCCAGCGGCCGCGCTGGTTCCCGGTTTCCCCGGCCTGGAGGCCACGGTTCCCGACTCCCCCCGCATGGCCGCAGCTCCCGCGGGTTCTGGCTCAGCTTTTAGATTGCACTTCTGGGTTCGCAATTTTCCGAACTTTGTCCATCATATAAGGCTCACCAGACTATAAGGCGCACTTCCGGGTTTGGGGGAGAATTTTAGTCAAAAGGGTGCGCCTTGTAGTCGTGAAATTACTGTAATTTCAGTGTCTCATTTGATTTCAGTCACCTTGTAATTCTTACTCTGCTCATTTTATCATCTCCCAACTAATTTACTTTGGTCTCAGAACATCAACCAATCTTGTTAAAAATATACTATCATTAGAAATGATTTAAACACATGCTAAAATTCCTTACATTAAACATATATTTAATATCTTATATTTCAGACTATAGCTTATATAATTAGAAAATAGATTCTCTGCTTCTTTGCATGTTGAAATAATGAAACCCCCAGCTTGAGCCATAGTTTGATTTATATAAAAGCTTTTTGGATTTAATGATAGCTCACAATTTGAGGATAATAATAGCACTAGCTTTGCAACACTTGGCATAGTGTGAACAAGAATTCGTCATTAAGAGGAGATTCTTTTGCTTGTGGAGAAAAGTACAAACAATACAATGCCTGTTTCAAGAATTAGGCAACATTTTTTGTTGTTATTAGGACATATTTTGTATAGAGGCAGAGGTACTTTTGTTTCTTCTCATATTAATGATCAAAAAGCCCTTAAAACCCAATTTGTCCTTATTTTGAAACACTTAGATTGCCTTTTATTTATTTATTTTTTAATACTGCAAAGGTTCTTGGTCCTGCTTCTCTTACTAAGAAGTGAAGAAATAGCTCTTTTATTAGAAAGGCATTGAGAGAATCATTGAATCATTAAAATTGGAAAAGACCTTTAAGATTATTAAGGCCAACCATCAACCAGCACAATCACTGGTCAAAAAGGGAGATTTTATTTGCAGGACTTTCTTTTACTACCTTTAACACCCTGTGTAATATTGCTGTGCAATGACACAAAAATGCCATTCAGGATTATTGGAGGACTTTATTTTAATTGCTGTCTTAAAAAAGAACTTTAAAAAAGAGTCCAGTCTCTTATTGACTTTAATATTTAAAAGGACAAAGTGCTCATAAACCCCATAGACTGGGAAATTAAAATGTCAATATTTTCTCAGAAACTGGGGTATTTCTACATTTGTAGCTCTTATGTGCACATCTAACTGTTACAGAGACACAAATCCTCCTTAGTCCAAAGGCAAATATTGCTTTTGTCTGATTCAAGCTGCCAGGAGCACCCAGGTCTGTGCCTGTCCTGATGCCCACCAGGAGCAGATTGAACCAGCACATGCAGGGTGACCTGGCAGTTGGAGCAGTGCCAGGGTCACAGCAGCTCTTTGGCCCTGGTGCCAGCCAGGATTTCCATTCTGTGAAGGAACTCTGTTCCCCAAAATGATGTAGCTACATCCAAGCCCCCTTTTGGGAACAGTTCCTGGCCTGAGTTAGGATTTCTTGGTTGGCTGCTGGCTGGTCTTGGCCAACAGTGTGGCCACACGTTCAGCTCAAGTGCAGGTGCCAGGAGGGATTTCCCAGAGGTGGCGAGGCCAGTGAAATCTGAGTCACCCTGAAGTCTGAAATAATGCCCAAGGACAAAGGAGGCACTTAGGAAGTAGTCTGAGGAACTGCTCTTGTGTTTTTTCCTGGGCTCAGCTTATCTTGACATGAAAGACTCCTCTCATCATGGTCTCAGCACAACCCTCGTTTCACTGATGTCAAAAAGCTGGATGGTGTCCTAAGTTTTATCACAGAAATCTTTCAAAAACACAGAAAAAAAAAATGAATCCCCCAGGTATGGAATATGTATGCAAATATATAAAATATAGACCCTTACCCCTAGGTGTCTCACACCTATTACAAACACATTCAAGTGGAGAAATAGGAACATGTCCTTTGTACTGTTTTCCAGAAAAAAATAATTATTGTTTGAATCAATAATATTCTGATGTGATTATATCTATCTATATATATATATAGATAGATATTTATTTATTTATTTTACTGACTTTAATTTTTAATTAATCCACTACAAATGGATCAGTGATGAAAGATCCACAAGCTGATATTTCACATCTCCAAGCACATCTCCAGTACCTTTTAGGTGACTTGAGAAACTTATAATTTTTCTTTGTGACACTGAAGGTAGTTTCATTTAGGACTGGGTTTTTTGGTGGTAAAATTGTTAATTTGATGGTAGAGCTGTACTCACCTGCCCCCACAGCTGCTCTTACCCAGCTGGGACAATCTGTGTTGGCATGGGACCGTGGGCATAACCCAGAACAGGCACAACAGTCTCCAAATCTCCTCAGGGCTCCTTGGTTTTCCTTCCAAGTGAATAAAGCACAGTGAATAAACTCCAGCCTCACACCTGTGGGACTGGGAAGGTGAGGAGACTGGTCCAAGGACTAAAATGTGTAACATGCACAGGGAAGCAACAGTGCCTGGGAAGGGAGCAGGGAGAGAGGGAAAGAGGCAAGTGACAGACAAGGCTGAGGTGTGGAATTGCACAGGGAGCTGAAAAGAGGAGATGTCCCCACCCTGAAACTCTTCAGGGGATTTTGGGGATTGTTGCATCATGGAAGATGCAGTTTAAATGAATGAGGATGTATTTTTAGAAACTCTCACTTTCTTTTATTCCTTTAAGCCTCTTTCATCTTCCAACCCATTTTACTTCAAAATTTTTCTCTCTTGCTTTTACCAGTTTGAAAATGTTTCTTTCCCCACCTACCTTCTACTGCTCTTGCTGCTGCATATTCTTCATTTATTCTTCTCTTCTCTTCTCTTCTCTTCTCTTCTCTTCTCTTCTCTTCTCTTCTCTTCTCTTCTCTTCTCTTCTCTTCTCTTCTCT
>PYHW01010395.1:1199072-1212602 GCA_013186435.1 Turdus rufiventris | reverse complement strand
CACTCTGTATTGTAATGTGCGGCTTATAATCGTGAAATTACGTATTCACCTTTCTCTGCCAGGGTTCTTCACCCCCTGAATAAAACATGGCATTAAGAATGAGTGTGTTCTGCAGAGCAACCTCAAACCAGCTGAGCATAAAGCTCTATGTTCCTGTTAGTCCTGCAGTGAACTGGCCCCACTACCACACTGGGTCTTCGATGGTGCAGCGTGGATTTTGTTAGAAAATCCCTTCCTGGAGTTTCGTGATTTCCCCCTTTGCATGCAGTGCTTTTAGGCTAAAGTGTGCCAAGGAAGGGTGAACTGACTGGAGCCAGTCTGTACCCAAAAACTAGGCTACTCCCAGCTCTTTCATAAGGAAACGAAAAAAAAAAGTTGCTTTTCTTTTTTATGTAACCATCAGAGTGGTATCCAGCCTTACTGTGAGACTCTGCCCTGGCTCAGAGGAATATCAGTATTTCTGGAAATCATTTGCTGCTTCTTATTTACCATTTTAGGAAAGAATCCTTTTTTTTTTTTTTTTTGTCTTTTACTGCCAGAACTCAATCCTTCCACCTTTGGCAAGCATAGAAAGACACCTATGAAATCATAACGAATTTTTTTTAAAATGAAACCAAAAGAGTATCATCATCTCTATTTATCTTTAATGCTTAAATGTCAAGTGAAGTAATTAATTGAAATCTTTCAGTGAGCGCTGCAGCTTCTTGATTCCTAGCCTCTTCCAGAAAGGTGATAGGGTAAGTGTTGAGTTCCAAAGCATCTAAAAATGTTTGCTGCAATATTCTCTCTGTATGCAGGAGTGGATCAGTTTGCTGTGTTCCCTAGGAAAGTGATTCTTGACCAGAGCTGATGAAAGAGAACTGACTCTGGGATTTTCTGTACAGACTCAGTAATCTGCCTTGGTGAAGAAAATCGAGGATCAATCTCTGTATTTCTTCTTTGCAAATTTCTTTTGCAGGCTCCAGATTTTATTTTGCAACAGTGGGAATTGAAAGGGCCCCAGTAAATGTAAAAACTTTCTGAGTTCAGGGTGGTGAAGATGATTTACACACATATCTTTTTACCAACCAGCCCAGTCATAAGTGCCTGGTGCTGCTGGTGAAAAGAAGTGAAATGCAATACTGAAAGAAGCTTTCATTAACTCTGAAAGCAGCTTTTAGTAATGCAGATCTTTTTCCTCTCTTACCAGAAAATTAAGAATAACCTGATGAGAAGAAGCACCTTTGCAAACATCCTCTGTTCCGTGATGGGGGGTGCACAGATCCCAGCTGTGCTGGCAGCAGGACCCAGCAGTGTCATCTTTGCTGTGACAAACCTTGCCTGGCTCTGCCTGAGCCCCTTGCTCCTGGCACAGAGGGGCAGGAGGCTCCAGAGAGGGAATTTCATGGGGTGAGATGGATGATGGACAGCAGCAGCACCGGGAGAGGGAGAGGGAGGAGCAGCACAGAATCCAGAGTCTGGATCTGGGATGGGAAGTGGGAGAGGAGGGAGATTGTGCTGAGGAACAGAAGGATTTTCCCCTCTCCTTCTGAACTCTAGAACTTGAAACACCAAGAGCCCTGTGGATTTATGCTTTTACAGATCACTGTGGTCCAGACTTTGAAATAAAATTAGCTGTGGAGCTCTAGGGGGGATGCTCTACACAGAGTTAATAAATAAGGTAAGTCCTTTTTCTCCTCCTGTTCTGCTAAGATACTGAAAGTGTGGATATTTACATGCAGGATATGCAGGAGCAAAATGGCAAATACAGATAAACACCAGGGTGCTTATCTTACCTATTTTCATTGTATTCTTAATTTAGGTCCATTTTCGTATTGTCTTTGCTCATACTTATTTTCTCAGAGAATCCTTTTGATTGCTATTTTACTTTCCTTCTCCATCCTGGACAATAAATATAGAATATTTATTCCATAAATAATAAAATGGAATAAAATGTTTCAACATAGGAATAAAAACATCAGGGTGCAGCCTTCTGACATATACCTAAGAAATTCAGAAAAAATTCCTGAAAGTTTTGATATTGCACTGTGTCATTTATCCTTTTCTCTTCTCCACTCCTTCTGAGGGCATAGGAGTCTCCAGCCATGTGTGATATAACCAGGGATAATTTCTTGATATAACAGCACTGGCCAGTCTAATGCCATTCTGATAAATATTGTGCTTTTTGGACTGGTGTTTCCATTAGTCTTCCTGAAATTCTGCCCAAATCTGGCATTGTCTTTATCGCAGAAGGAATTTGGAAGAGAGCTGATTATTTGTGTCTTTGGGCGATACCAGGACCCTAAAACATCAATTAATTTGATACTGATTATATGACTGGTATTGATTTTATGCTGATCATCGGTTAATTACAAAGCAAGAAATTAAAATTAGTATCCCAAAGTATTCCCTTACAACAAGAGAGAAAGTATTTGCAGAAACTTTGCTCACAGACAGAAGGGAACTGCCTGCAGTTGTACAACTGTAGGTCAGCACAAAGAAAATGCAGTTATTTGTGTTTGTGTTTAGCAGAACCCTAAGCTTCATTTAATAATAAAATAGCACTGAAGCACTCACCTGAGAGTCAGGCATCAGCAAATCCTTGTATTTGCATGCCTTTGGAGGATGTTTCTTGGCTGAGCTGGATGCAAACACCTGCTCTGTGTGCCTGCCTGCACCCCAGTTTGCAGTGTGAGCATCCTCAATAGTAAACAGGCAGCAAAAGGACAATTTTAATATCGGGTCAGCCTGTAACAAGAGGAGAGAGATCCAGCAGAGAGAGAAAGTTGCATTCCCAGCCCCTGACTTGTTACATGACTGCACGTCGATGACTGAGCCACTCTAATTAAGTTTATGAGCTGGAAGATAGTTGTGCATTTAGTTACTCTAAGCCTAATGTTTTACATGAGAAAGGATCAGATGAGATTTCATGCTCTGATCCACCAGGAAACAGCTTGATTTTCCCTGGGACAGACTCAGGTGTTTGTGTGCCTGCAGGACTTTTGTTCAGTGGACAAATGGGCAGTGATGTCAAAGCAAAGTGATAGGATTTCCTCTGCAGTATGAAAATTCTATGGCAAAGTGCTCCAGGAGCCTAAACCATCATTTCAGGAGCTCTACCTTGCAATCTGGCACTGCCTTCCTGTTCTTCATCTGGTTTTCTTCTCATGGCTTTTCCCTGTTGCTTGTTCTCCAGTGGTGCTACAGCTGGGGTACAGATTTCTTGGTTAAAGGAGCACTTGCTGGGTTACTGAGACCATTTCTAGTTCCTCTCTAGATGGTGCTTGGCTGTGACTGCTTTCCATTTTCTTCTGGGCAGCCTCTGCTGATTGTGTAGCTCCCCCATTTGAGTGGCACATGCTTTTTTCACAAGTCAGCCTCAGGGAAGCAGGAGTGTGAAATGCTGTGCTGTCAATGTCATAGAGAGATTCAATAAAACCTTTACAGCCTCTCCGGATCCTGTGAAATGTCTGCCTCTGTTTTCTTAACTTTTGTTTTGGCTCAGGTCAACAGAGACAGTCAGGTTCCCAATCCAGCAGGATTAGGAGAGAGGCAGAGCCAGATTTTTGTCACCTTACTTCAGCAGGTTCATAGCGTTGATCTGGTCACTGCCAGGACTCCCAGGACAAATATTGCAAGAAAATGTGACCTTTCCTGCCCCAGACACGAGCAGAGGTGGTGCCATGAAATTCATGGTGAGGTCAAACACAGATGTAAGGAAATTCTGCTGTGTCAGTGGGATCCGTGGGAATACAGCGGGAGCACAGAACTTTTCCTCCTAATAGGCTGCCTGAGGAATTTGCAAAGAGGGATCAGATCTTGCTGCTTTGCAATTAGGTTGGTCTAAATGCCAACCTTCAGGTCTTTTTATGGCCCAAAGCCCAAACAGCAGGAAATCTCTAGTGTTGTTTATCAAACATTTATCTTTACATGGTTCTTAATTTTAATATCCCAAATGGAGTTGTTTTCAGTGCTTCTTAAATGCCTTCTATTCACCAGAAAAAAAAAAAAAAAGTTTGGTGTTGCATTCAGGTTCCTGTGAATTTATCTTATTTCTTTCCTCTCACCTTCCTGTACTTAGCCCTCTTGCAATTGATACATATTTTGTGGTATATTATCATGGTGAATGGAAATATTTTTTGGAGCCATTAAAAGCACTTTTGATGCCTCATTCTTGCCAAGTCAATTTTCTCCTACCCTTCTCCATGTGTGTTACTTGTTCAAGGCACTTGAATTTCCCTTTGCTGCACACAGCCCTGCTCCTAATCCATTGTGCATTAACAGGGCTTTTATCAAGGCTGAATTCAGCAGATTATTGGATCTGCACTAATTATACCCCTAAAATACTGAAATTAATACCTAATATTATTCTTCCCCAAAAGGATCTACCTATATCAGAAATTAAGGATTTGGGAGGAAAATGAGTTTCTCTGACCTAATGATGCAAGTTGTTTAAGAAATCTGTGATCTAAAGTTTCTTTCTTTGAAAATCTTGATGAACCTCAGGAAAAATTTATCTCAGGAGGCTGCAAAATTTCCATTATTAGGAGCAGTTTGGACACTCATCTGTAATAATAAAACCAGGATTTAACCTGCTGTGAAATCAGATAAGGGTGGAAGGAAATATTCCATGATTTTCACGTCCCAGCACTTTCAGATCCTGCTTCTAGACTAAAATATATATATGGCCATTTTCAGGGCTATTAGCAGGCCAGAGAGCATTATTTGTTGTTTCATTGAGCTATGGGAAAACAAACCCACAAATAAATTGAATAATTTGGATGACTTCAGGCTTGTGGATGTTGCTAGGTGTCCTCTGGATATTGAGAACTAACTGCATAAATTTTGAAAACAATAATGCTTGTGGTTTTTCACATCAAACATTGAAAACATACCAGGCTGCTGAGACTAATCTGAAATTTCAATTTTGATCTCTTTATTGTAAATAAATCACTTTTCTTCTGAAGATGCTGTCCTGGGGAAAAAGAAACAACAACCCACAACTTCAGATCTCAGAGTATATTTGCAAAGTCTTAGCCTGTTAGAGATGAGAATTTCATTTGTACTTCCCTCTACCTCCCCATCCCTTAGGACACCTTGTGGTTTATAATAATTTTCCAAAGCAGCAGAACACATTACTCCGGTTGGATCACTGACTTGGGAGCCATTGCACCAGAACACATTAGTCCATTGGTCCATCTTCCTCTGGAGATGCAAATTCCCTCTGTTCTTCTTTGGGAAGGAAGAGGTTTAGCAATTTGCTGCAAATTCCACATCAAGCAGAAGAAGGGATGAGACTTGGCAGGACCCAGGGAGTTCTCTATGTTTGGTCTCCAGACTTTTCTGCTCCCTCAGAAGGTTGGGGGACTGTAAGAATTTTCTTCAGAAGATGAGAAAACAGGATGGGAAATGGATGTTCTGGATGGGAACACAGGCTGGACACCAGGATGGGAATGTGGGCGGTGGCGAAGCCTTGGTTCAGGACAAGGACAGGTTGTGTCAGGGGCTCAGAGATGCCACCTTCTCAAAGTGATGCTCTAGAGGGATACAGGACCTAAAAGCCTCAGGGTGGAGTTTGTTTGGGGCATGGAAAATCTCGTGCTGAGCCTGATGTGATCCAGCCACTGAGGGGTCTGCAAAGCCCTGAAACCGAATGTCAGTGCCAGATAAATCATGGAAATAAATCAGCTGGGGCAGGGTTAGATTGGATATCAGGAATTCTTTCCTGTGAGATGGTGATGCCCTGGCACAGGCTGCCCAGAGGAGATGTGGCTGCCCCATCCCTGGAAGTGTTCCAGTCCAGGTTGGATGGATCTCTGAAGCAACCTGGGCCAGTGGAAGGTGTCCCTGTCCTGGGGTTGGAATGAGATGGACTCTAAGGTCCCTTCCAACCCAAATCACTCCATTCTGTGATAAATGACAGGTAACAGTCAGGTCCTTTTGGCTGCTGTCACTCATCTTCTGCAAAACATCACAATTTTGGCAACTCTGTGTGAAAATTCCCTGGATTTGCCTAAACCTTAGGAACAACATCAGGTGCTTTGTAGAAACAGTCAAGATTTTCTTTCCCTTCCTTCTGTGCCCTGCCTATAGGAGGAAGAGGTCAGGAAGGAACCATTGTTATGTGGCTGATTTGTGTTCTGAAAGAAGTAGGGATGGTGTGTCCTGGCCTTTGTCAGGGAAAGAACAGCCTGGCCAAGACGTGAAGGACGTGGTGAAAACCCCCAGTGAGAGATGAGGAGGGAGCAGGGAACAAAACTGATGTAGGGCTGGAAAAGCTGCATTGATTAGGCCAAGAAACCTCAAATCACCTTTTCTCCTTTAATCTCAGAAGTTTTGAGGCTTGATATTGAAATTTTATAGTGTCTGAGTCAGGAGTTTGTATCTCTTGAGGCTGACTATGGTGGAACAGTTCCATTTTAAAGAATATATTATTTAAAAGTAGAATTGCTTGTGTATTAATTAAAGATGAGTGTCTGCAGCACTGATATAAGCATGAGCCCATTTCTAATAATCAGAACAAGCTGGATTCCTTTGCTGTGATTTTAAATCTGCTTGCACAGGCTCTGGGGGCCTTCCAGCACAGAATGTAGATGGGCTGATGGCAGCCTGAGGTGCAGAGCTCTCTGTCCCCAGCCTTGGACATCAGGGACAGACCAGTGTGGAATCCTTTGGACTTTTGAGGCAGTACCAAAAACAAACCAGCCCTTGCTTGCCCAAGTGTGCCTACATGAGGCACTTATGTCACAAAATAACTTTTGGAAGCCTGGGTTTTAATCTACGGTTATTAGCCAAAATCAAGGAATCAATTATAAACAGGGTTATCATTTCCTTTTTTCTTCTTCTGTTTTCTTTTTAGTGCTTGAAAAGTGTAGAGCCTTGGTAAAATGAAGGTCCTCAACAGCAGCTGTTTTGCTCTGAGATCCACTGCTGTGGGTCTGTACTGCCTAAGAAAGTGAAAGTAGCTGTAGACACTAAATTATTATTTTAAAAAATCTTTGCATGTGTTTCAAAGCCTCGTAATAAGTCTTACTGCATAGTCTTGAAACTGAAAGGAAGTAGTAGCACCTAACCAGAGCTTTATTTAAAATACCTGAGTGGTTTTAGCCTGAGATGGGGACCACATACACAGAGGGCAGTGAGGAGCTGGTTGCCAGCGGAGCTGTGGCTGCCCCATCCCTGGCAGTGTCCAAGGCCAGGCTGGATGGGGCTCTGAGCAACCTGGGATAGTGGAAGGTGTCCCTGCCATGGCAGGGGATGGAATGGAATAATCTTTGCAAGTCCTTTCCAATCCAAACCATTCTGTGATCTGTGTGTAGCTTTTCCCAGTGCTCCTGTGGGATGCTGCATTAGGTTGTTTGGGCATGAAGCATTTTCCTAAGATCAACAGACCAAAAGTTGCTGTTTCAAAAGCTCTCTCTACCTCTCTTGTGTGAGAAACATGAGACACACCAAATTTACTGTTTTATATAATTATTAACACAAATGCAGCAGTGGGATGGGATGTGATGGAGCACAGCGTACACCTGAAATGTAGAAAATTTTAGTGCATTTACAGAGATGATTCCTCTTCAACAGGTGGGAGTGAATCCACTGTAAAATAACCAGCAGCCTGGTGGTTGAACAAGCCTACTGAGGACAAAAACAAATTTCCAGTCCAGAGCTTGAATCTTCAGGATTTATCCTGCAGTGAGATGAAACAAAGCCCATTTTTCTCAAAAGAATCTCTTTTACCACACTAGAGGATTTAAAAAAGAAAATGAAAGAATAAGGACGGTGCTCTGTAGGTGCTTTGAGATGTGTCTGATCCTTGTTATTTATGTTCCTGAGCAGAGTGGCAGGTTGGAATATTGGGAAGTGCTTGGCTGAGGATGTGTGTTGTGAGTTTTGAGTCTCCAGGCTCTGGGCCAGCAGTGCAGCAGCCAGAGTGGTGGGACAGGATGAGGCAGTGACCTCTGGGACCTTTGCCTAGGAAAGGAGCTCCTCAAAATACCCCAGGGAAGTTTAGCATGAATGTGACACTTGCCAGTGTGAGCTGGGATCCAGCAGACGCTGACAGCAGACTGACTTTGCTGGGGAAATACTGAGAGATGGATGGCATTGGACAAATTAGGAGATAATTACCTTTTTCCTCTAAGAAAGATAATATTTGTTGGCACTAATTTATCCTTTTAGCTTTTGTCTTTTACTGATTCAGGTAAAATTATTCATAGTTTTATTGTTTTTAACATATCATAAGAAAGAAGAAAATTATTTCTTAATTAACACAATTGATAATGTTATCACTTTAGTTGTATTAATCTTTCAAATGAGCCCTACTGACTCTTTCTGTGAGGTGACTCTGGGCCCATGCACATCTTTTGTTTCACTTTGCCATTTATCCCCTGCCATTAATCTGCTTTTACAAATAATTGTAATATTTGTCTGTGAGCCATGACTTTGGAAATAATGTTTGACTTCTTGTCTCTCTTGTCAAGTACATTAAAGCATTCCTGCCACAGTAACTTCCACAGAGGATTTTGAATCTGAGAATAGTTCAGTTTCTGGGATTCCTATGACACTCACTGCTGTTTCCCATAGTAAATAACTTTTTTCATTGATCTACAACAAGATTTTCATTTTTTTCAGATTTTTTTTAGTGGTTGGCATTAATATTTCATTCATTTGCCTACAAATTTCCAAAAATGCATTCCCCACTTCATACCAGTTTGGCTGTTGTACATAAATTGGGTACATCCACTTTTGGCTGGCTAATATAAGTGCAGTGATGGTTTTCTTACTAATTTAGAATAATTCTTAATTAAGATTTCTTACTTATTTAGATTCTTACTAACTCAGATTAAGGACTTTAGATTTTGCCACTGTGTACCCATATTTATCTAAGCCCTATGTAAGAGGCCACAATAATTTGAACCTGTGTTGTTACATCTCCCATTTGTAGCTTTCCAAAATGTTTTAGGAGTTTCCCAGGAACTTGCAAGCAATGAGGATTGGTACAAGCATGTATCACTTGTGTTTCTATTAAAATAATGTTTTATAGTCCCTCTTGCTGACTCACTAACTTCTAGGAGCTGTGTATCAGGAGATTTATCAGGCATTTAATATTGTGGTAGCTTATAAAACACATGTATAAATAAAACCAACAGAGCTGGAAGTTCAAATCTTGGTTCCTGAAAGAATGCATTTGTGAAAATGCACATCCCCTGCATTTGCTAGGCTTTGTCTATTTGTATGAATGAAATCCCTCTCCACATTTTTTACCCAATATTTAGACACTAGATTCTGATTAGGATTTTGGCTTTTCTTGACTTGGAATTTTGAGAGGACCAATTATTCTGCCCTGTTAATTACACACTTTTCTGTGTTATGCACTTTAAAAGTGAGATTGATTCTGGAATAAAGATTCATTTTGGGGGGCACAATTTATTCCTGTCTAATAAGGATAATGAACATCTTTTAAAGCCATAATCACATATTAAGCCCTTGCATTATATGTAACTAACAATTTTTGTGTAAATCAAGTAGAGTTGTTTTTTTGTCTTATATCTGAAACTTATTCTTAATTCACCAGACATTAAAATAATAAGGAAAGTTTCCTTTTCTTTTTGTTGAAAATTTCCAAGAAGTACAGTAATTTCACGACCATAAGGCGCACCGGACTACAAGGTGCACTATTTTTTTGCGGCGAGGAGCTGCGTGGCGCGCAACAAAGTAGCAAATTACTGGCAGGTTCTCAATTTGCAAAGTTTTTCGCTGCTTTTTCGCCACTTTTTCGCAGCGATTTTTCGACGCTTTTGGGCCACTTTTCGCAGCAATTTTTTAACGCTTTTCGGCCGCTTTTTCGCCGTGATTTTTTGCCATTTTTTCAGTGGCTTTACGCAGCGATTTTTTGCCACTTTTTGGCGGCTTTTCGTGGCAATTTTTCGATGCTTTTTCACCACTTTTCCACAGCACTTTCTCATCGCTTCTCGGCGCTTTCCTGCGGTGCTTCTTGGCGCTTCCCCGCATCCATGCCGCTTCCCCCCGCTTCTCCCTGGCTGGCGGCTGTGCCGGTTCACAATTTCCCCCGCTCGGCAGCCGCGGCTCCAGCGGTTCCCGACTCCCCCCGCACGTCCGTGGGTCCTGGCTCAGTTTGCAGACTGCACTTCCGGGTTTGCGATTTCCCGAACTTTGTAGATCAGATAAGGCACACCGGACTATAAGGCGCACTTCTGGGTTTGAGGGAAAATTTTAGTCAAAAAGAGTGCTCCTTATAGTCGTGAAATTACTGTAACGTGCCCTCTCTGCTTAAAGCTGAGATAAGGTGTTTCTTTTTCAGCAACCAGAGAGGAGGATCTGTCACAACATTAACATTTGCAAGCAGGTAAACAACTTATATCAAATGGAGCAGCAAAATTTTCCTTGTCTATGTGGACCAGAGAGGGCTCTCTCCTGTCCCAAGGCTGTTGTCTGGCAAACCTGCACCTTTGCTTTAAGGCAGATTAAAAACCCAGTGTCTGCACTTCTGGCTGGGTTTAGCATATACAGAATTTGAAATTTCCTATTTAAAGCTACATAGCAAAATACTGTCCTTGTGAGCCACCTGATACTGACTTGAGTGGGAGATTCTGCTGTGGCTCAAAAGAGGAGCATGCCCTTAAACACTCTGGTATTTGTATCAAGCCCAAATTGTGCTGACAGGTCCCAGATGTGCTTTTCCATTTGCATCACAGGATGATCCTGATTATTTCCCAGATTCATGCTTTAGTCCATCCTTTTGTACAAGATGGTGTTTTCAGACTGTCCAGGCTGTTTGGTGTACCAGAGTACCTGATCCAAATCTAAATGGGTTCTCTGCTGTCTGGAACAGTGAATTAAAAAAAAAAAATTAAAAAATTAATCAGTCTTTATTTTAATGAAAGAAAAGAAGAAAAAGAGAATAAAGGAAGACAATGAGACTGCTGAACTTCAAATAGTTAACACTGCTTGGATCCATATGCCTGGGTGACTTTTTGTTCTCTCCCATGTCTAGAGTAGCAGTGTGCCTTCATGCTAATCCATTTCAGTAAAATCTTTCTTTTTTTCTTTTCCCCAAAGCTAGAAGGACAGTAGTGAGAGGGTTGTGAGTGCTTCAGGTGTACATGGGTGTACCTGGCCACACAGGTCTATTATTGGCAAGGCTGCCTATCTTCAGAAGAGAGAGCAAATGAGTAAAATAAAGAAATAATTTTTGTTTCTCATTTAATGTCTGTCCAAGCTGAAATTTTGAGGGGAAATATTTAGAACTTCACAGCTTGTCCCAGGTCCCACAGCAAAAGTTGGAAGCCCTGAGTCAAGTGCTAAGTTCCTGAGTGCCACTCCTACCCCAGCAAGCACCAGCAGGAGGAATTGGGGTGTCTGAATGCCCTAAATAGCTCCTGGCTGGATGGTTTCAAACATGGCAGAAATGTTTTTGTCTTATGCAGGAGTTCCTCACTTTTCTTCTTCAGTTGTCCTGGAGGGATGATTTTCATGGGTGTTTGACAGATTCCCATTTTACCCTACCAGACTTCCCTTTATTTATATTAATATATTTGACCTCAATAACCCATTTCCACACAAAAGAAAATTAAAAGAAAACCCAACAAGCCTTCCTAGATGACTCTACTATTTAATCCTCCTGCTGCTTCACAATTCCAATGGCCAATTGTTGTTTATAACCATGGCCACGAGAAGATATTTGCATTGGAACACAACAACTGAGGAACTCTAAGGAGAATTTATTAATATAATTTTTCATTTATCTGTAAAATTGGCAGAACCCTTCAGGATACAAAAAAATTGCTGGGACTGTCTTGCAGATAATTCCCAGTTTCTTGGCATTGTAAGAACCATGTGAATGGACAAAGACAAGTAGCACAAACCCAGCTCCAGCTTTCCTCCAGTTCTGTCACTGGTCATGAGAATGAGCAGATCTGCTCCTGCTCCTCCTCCTCCCTTCATGAGGATGTTGAAGACCCCAGTGAGGTCTCCCCTCAGTCTCCTCCAGGCTAACAGACCATGTCACCTCAGCTACTTCTCAAAGGCTTCCCCTCCAGACCCTTCACCATCTCTGGCCTCCTCTGGACACTCTGCAATAGCTTGATGCCTGCCGTGGTCCCATGTGAATGAAGTTATTCTTGGATAAAATAAGCTATGACCTAAATCATGACACGATGCTTTATGTGAGTTTGAATGGTATCCTGAAATGCCCTGGCAAGTGTCAGAGCAGAATGGAAGATGGGAAGATGGATCCTGGGTATGAACAAAAATATCTTCACAATTCCTACCAGCAGGTGTGATCTGTTGCAAACTCTGTTCTTTTGTTTTTCAGGCACTTAACTGGACATGAGTGGGATGGCATCAGATCACAACAATTCTTCCCAGGAAGAATACATCCCACACTATCTCCAAAAGGAAGACCCCTTTGCATCAAAGCTCTCTAAAGAAGCTGACATCATAGCTGGCTTTTATTTGACAATAATTGGTAATGATTTTATAATTGGTCTTTGAAGTATGACTATGCAGCTCTCAGAAAGGAGGCAAAAATTGGTGTTCATTAGTTGTGTAATTGCACATTTTCTTCATACTAGAAAGAAAAATCTAGGAGGGAGGAGAGATAATGTGTTAGAAATATGGTTACTATCAACAGATAATGCTGCTGCAGGTAGCCAAAAGTGACTAGCAGTAGAAAAAATTGAAGGAATAGTCATTGGTTTAATTGATAGATTGCTGCTCTGCAGTTTAATTTGTCCCTGGGCAGAATGGTTTCCCTCACTATGCCATGTGGGTTTTGTGGCCTGTTCTCACAGCCTCTCTCATGAGCCTGCACAGCAGTGAACACCCTCAGATGTGTTCATGTGACCCGTGCTCAGCTCCTGGCATCATCTCTCCTCTGTTACACATCATACTGAGCAATATTTTCTGCCTAGCACCCTCCTCATCCTTTTGTGTTGGAGTCCTTTACAAGGTTCAAAGTGACCTTGCAAGCAGAATAAATACAATTATCTATTGGTTAGAGCACACCCATGATAGCTGGGACTGATTTCTCTTTAAAGAATTCACATGCCAAGGAGTTATCATCCAGTGGGATAATGCTGGTGTCTATTTCTTCTAGGGATAAACTTGGCTTTATTCTTGATAATTTGCCTTCTTTACTTTATGGAGGAGGGCAGAGTTGTCTTTTTGTCTCCATATTTGCCTCAGCATCTGAGGGAATGGCATGAAGCTGAGTCAGGGCAGGTTTAGGTTGGATATCAGGAAAAGGTTTTTCACCCAGAGGGTGGCTGGGCACTGGAACAGCTCCCTAGGGCAGGAGTCACAGCACCAAGCCTGACAGAGCTCAAAAAGTGTTTGGCAAAGCTCTCAGGCACATGGTGGAATTCTTGGAATTGGGATGGGAATCGCTGCAGGGTCAGGAGCTGGACTTTGATGATCCATAAGGGTACTTTTAAATTCAGGATATTCCATATTCTATTCTATTCTATTCTATTCTATTCTATTCTATTCTATTCTATTCTATTCTATTCTATTCTATTCTATTCTATTCTATTC
>PYHW01010395.1:1186766-1199054 GCA_013186435.1 Turdus rufiventris | reverse complement strand
ATTCTATTCTATTCTATTCTATTCTATTCTATTCTATTCTATTCTATTCTATTCTATTCTATTCTATTCCATTCCATTCCATTCTATTCTTCTTTCAATATTTTAAGCTCCTTTATGCTTTATGATCTTAGTTCATGCAGTTTCTCACAGCTCAACAGCTATTTTCTCAGTAGAACTGATCTGAGGACAGAACTAAAAAAATCTGGGCTCCAGGTGTCAGAGTCTCAAGACAAGGCTGAATACAGGGTGTACAGTGATTCTTTGACATTTATTTCTGTTTTGATTCATTGTCTTGTTCAATGAGTTGTTCACAAAATATCAAGGCCTGTCAGTCAGTCCTACCTTTTTTGTTTCTCATTACTTTACATTCCCCCTCCTACTCTGTCTTACTGCTTTTCCTCTGACTGATCTAAGTAATGTAATCTTTCCCATTCTGGAACCATCAGAGTTTTTATTATTATTTCCCTTCTATTTATGTTTCTGTTTATTTCTCATTTCTCTTCTGCTTATAACATTATTGAAAAAATAATTCAGAGCAGCAGAGGTGAAGGTGAAGCTGTATCTCAGTGCTATTGTCAGTGTTCATGCACTGTTTTTTAGATATCCTCACTTTCCACACATATTTTTTTTCCTGTTTCTCTGCAGACAGCTGTCTTCACTGAACTGCACAAAACAACCCCCACTTTGGGTCTTTTTTCACTTGGTTAAGTAAATTTAGCTTTAATCCCAGGAAATATGTCTGATGGATGAATCATCCCAATATACACTGTTTTGCCTTGTTATATTCACTGCATTTATTGTAGATTTATCCTCTTCCAAAAATTACCCTGTCAGGTGTGAAATGTCTTGAAAAACACAGACATAATCAAATTAAGGCAAGGAACAAGAATCAAAAATTTCCAGTGAAAAACCAAAAACCAACCATAGAGGCACAGACTTCTGTAAGCAATGTGAGAAAGTGGAATTTATAATTTTAAAAGGTCCCATAATAATTTTGATATTGAACTTGTGAACTCATTGTGTCCAGTGGCCTGGGCCAGGGTAGTCCAAGCTGTACCTGTATGTATCTGTATGTATCTGTACACATAATATCCTACATTTAGCTCTACATAAATTCAATTTTTGAAGTATGTGTTTTGCATTGCATTTTACTTGGTTGATTGCTTTGCCAGTGTGTGCATAACAAACTTCACTTGTGGCTTTCATTAGAGCCAACCATGGTCTTCCATATGCATTGAAATGCTGTATTTGCATAATCCTTGGATCTATAGAGTAAGGAGATTAGGAAAAAAATTCTTCACTGAAAGAATGGTGCTACCCAGGGAATGGTGAAATTTTTAGCCCTGGAAGTGTTCAGAAAATGAGTGGAGGAGGTGGCAGTTTGTGGTATGGTTTGGAGGGCATGGTGGTGTTCAGCCAAAAGCTGGACTTGATAATCTTAGAGGTTTTTTCCAACCTAAATGATTTTATGATTCCATGTCTGTGTCTTTTTATTATGACTTGTGATTCAGACTGAACCTGTCACATTTTTTCTGGTGAACTGCATTTCCTACTCCTTTGCAGATCACTTCCAAGCAGTGGTGTCCCCTCCTGAGCATGGGCTGTGGGGACATCCTGACAGCAGGGACAGGGGAGCAGGACATGGGAAGTCAGGACTGCTTTTGTGCATCTATTTGATGAGATGTGTAAGGTGCTAGTGAGTTTAATTTTTTTTTAAAAAGGGGAAGAAGCTGAACAGTGAGTGAACAAGGCTGGATCTTACCAGGAAACTCTGCAGAGCTTTTAGGGTCAGACTGGTTGTACAGCTGAAGTATTGCAATTTAAACAGAAAAATAATTGTTTTTCTGTCTTTGAAGAAAATGAGGAGTCTTGACTAATCTGATAAATTATATGTGAGGGCATGATCCTTTGTCCTGAATAGTTAATTTCCATGTGTAGCTTTCTAATTGTCTAGAAAAAAAAAAAATCAGACCATGCCCATGGTTATAATAATCCAATTCTTTTGTCTTTGTCACTTCCCCCACAGCTTTTTCATCACTGTCTTGATTGATTCACTGTACAGCTGGGCAGGGACCCGCTGGCTGTCAGCTCCTCTGAAACCCCTTGGCAAATCACTATTGATTTACAAACTGTTGTGAAACAGCTTAATTGAAAGCAAAACCCAAAATCCTGAACTACCTTTTTTTTTTTAATTTTTTAAAAATATTTTTTATTTTCTCTGATGGTTTAGCACTGTTGTCAGCTTGGAGAAGTTTATTTCTCCAGCTGGCACCTTGGAAACACTTTCCCCTCTCTCTGCAGGTTGTGTGTCTCAGCCTGGCTCTGGCTCTGCAGGTGTCACTTTTTTAGTTATCACATCCTTGGCTCTTTGTATATATGTAATAATACCACGGTGCCATGGACAGTTCTCCTGGAAAAAAGCCTCTATTTTATATCTGAAATGTCTTTTCCCCCTGTTTCAAACCTACCAGAGCTGGGATCCTGCTCCAGCAAGGGCTTTAGCTGACTGCTGTGCAAGTCCTTTAATAGCAGGAGAAATGGAGCATTAAATGCCTCATCTAAGGAGGTTAAAAACTTTTGATCACCAAGGAGTTAAAAAAAGCTTCAGATAAGCAATTTTCATATGCAGGCGTAGACCAAAGGCAACAAAAATTATCAGTGGACCCCTTCCAGCCACGGGATTAGGAGCTCAGTGGGCTGGTGCTCTCAGAAATATTGATATTAATAACAAGCAGGGTTTCAGAGCAGCTTGGCAGCTTCAGAGCTACTTGGCTGATAGAGATGTCTCTCTAGACTGCCAGTCAGTTGAAAAAGATTCAGGAAAATGTCAAATGCTTTCAAAAGGTATTTCAAACTGGATGCTGGCATTCTAGTTATCCTAAATATCACTGGAGAGGAAAATGGTATTAAGAGAGAAAAGAATTAAAATATATGGAAAATGCTTGCAGCATTGAGATTCATTCACTCAGCTGCAAGGAAGAAAATGACTCATATGAACACTTCTATCTGCTCATAGGTTGTTCTTAAAATTTAATTCACCAAGGGTAAATCAAATTTAATGAGAAAACCTAAGATCAATAATATCCCAGCCTCTATCCTTCTGTTTATTTTGCAAAATAACATAGAAAACAAAACTGTCAATATAAAAATGAAAAAGTTTCCAATAAGTGTAGCATTTAATACAGAAAAAAAAATCAAAATCAAAGTATTTTTCTCCTCAGTTTGCTAAACTTTTGGTTCCTGTCACTCATATTTCTTGGTAAATAATTTGGTTTTAGTGTCTGGGAACCATTTCTTTCTCTGCCTCATGGGTGTTCCCAGGTTGGGTTTCCCAATTTTGTGGTGACAAGGCACCCTCTTTGCAAGGGGATCATGCCATTGATGGACCAGAGAAAACACTACAATACCCATTTAAATACTGGATTATTTATGACAGAATTGCCAAATTAATCACTAAATAATTAAATACCCATTTAATTACTGAACTTCATTTCCTGAGGGCTGGTCTGCCAGAAGAGCCAGATGAAGATTCTGTGGTATTCAAAGGTACAACCCTGGGAGAGGGCAGCACTGCTGGGAGGCTGGAGGGTGCTGGGACCTCCTGGAAACAGAGATTATCCCAGCAGAGCCCCATGGCACAGGCAGCACAAAGGGTGACTTTGATGCCTCAGCAACTGAGGAAAGCTGGGGTGTTTATTGTTGGAACTCTGAAGCCTGGGAGTTTTGAATTTTCTGTGCTTTCTGGCACTGACCCTCAAATAGCACTGCTTTTGACTTGAGACCTTGGAGATTTGAGAGATGGAGTTGGAGCCACTGGTGTAGTTTGAATAGAAGTGTGCAATGTCACATGGTGAAGGGTTTGGAATTTGGGGTTTTAGAATATAGTAATAGGTATGGGACAAGATGGAGGCTCTTGGGCATCGTCTCTTCCTTCCTGTTCCTTCCTCTCAGTTTCAGGTAGTAGTTTTTGGCTGGATAAAAAGTACTGAAGTGCAGGTCACAGGTGTTTAGTTATTGGGTCAAAAGTATAAATAATATAGATGTTAGCTTTTAATTGGATAACTAGGCTTTAAAAGACCTTGTAACTAGCTAGATCTACCAACATTTTCTTGATTTTAGCTTGTTGGCTAAAGAAGTGCTGCAGACCCCTTTGTACTCTAGATAAGAATTAATAAATAACTGACTCTGAACAAGAAAATCCATCCCTTGTGCATTCAATTCTGACTCTGAGTGAAGGCAGGAGAAAAAGGAAGCTAGCCAATAATATGTGTAGCTGCCAATAGTTTATGACTTTTTTTGGAGCAGTGTGATGAGCTGGGCTCAGCAGGTCAAGCACTCAGGACAACCTTCAGAGTGAGACAGGGAGCAAACAGGCAGAGAAAAAGCAGTGGAGATGAGGATGGGGGGGATAAAGATGGGAAGATCCACTCTCAGTCACTGCAGTGGGCAAACAGGCTCCTTCAGGGGAATAAACTCAGAATCATGGAGTCGCAGAATGGTGTGGGTTGGATGGAGTTTGAAGATCATCTCATTCCAACTCTCATCATGTTCCAACCTCCAAAGCTTAATGTTAAATTACTGATTTAGACAGCGAGAAACAAAGGTGCCAAACCTGAAATACTTATGGAATACACTTTCCTCACCCTTTAAACCTGAAATATTTATGGGAAACACCCTTCCTCATGCTTTAAACCTGAAATACCTATGGAAAACACCTTCCTCACCCTTTAAACCTGAAATATTTATGGAAAATACCTTTCCTCACCCTTTAAACCTGAAATACCTATGGAAAATACCTTTCCTCACCCTTTCCTGGGCTGAACTTCTCTCCAACATTTCCCTCGCTGCTGTTGCAGGTGCCTTTGGTGAGGCAAGGGCAGCACAGGCACTCTGCTCTTCACTCTTCCCTTCTGCATTTTCCTCCTCCTTATGTGTCTCCCCTGATCTGGTGTGAGGCTCAGAGGACCATGGTCCCTTTGGGTTTTTCACCTTCTTGCTCCACAAGGAATATTCTGTGCTGTCCTGTGTTTCCACAGCAAAACTCTCACTCTGACCTAAAACAACTCTCTCAAACATGAATTGGTGAAGACACATTTCCTTTAAGGGAACTGGAGACCCCACAATTTTCTGTACTGGTGTGATTAATTCCCTGGCAAATTAACCTCTTGCAGTGCTGGTACTTGTGGGTGATGATATAGAAAAAATGTCAGCAATGCGAGAAGGATCCCATGAACTGAATTTCATCTGGAAGTTAAAATCAGATTAATCAGTTTTATTTTATTATTTTTCTTTCGTATGATAGAAATAAATTTTAATGCAAGATTTAAGATCTGGTATTAATATATTAATTTAAATTAAACTAGAAATTATCTCTTAATGCCTGATTAAAGTATTTAATACAGTTGAAATCGGTCAGATTCTGGTTCCTGTGGTTACAGAGAGCTGAATTTCATTCTTGTAGCTGTATAAATGTTTGAGTGAGAGCTGGGTTTGTCAGAGTAGAGGGACTCTGGAGTTTTTATTGTGAACATTTTGTCAATGACTGTGCAGGCTCAGGTGGTGAAAGCAGTGCCCAGCTGCAGAGGGGAAACAGAATTTGGGAGGGATGTGTCTGCAGTCGAGCTCTCTGTGAGCTGCACAATGACAATGAGGGGATCACGTTTCAGAGTAAAATTCCCAGCCTTAGGGACCACATGTTGAGGCTGAAAATACCAGGGAATTTCACAAGGAAAGCTGGAGTATTGCTGTTTTTAAAGATGATTCTAATTTGAATGTTATTCTGTTTTCCATTATTACAGGGATCCTTTCAACTCTGGGAAATGGGTATGTTATTTTTATGTCCTCAAAGCGAAAAAAGAAGCTGAGACCTGCTGAGATAATGACTGTTAATTTAGCAGTGTGTGATCTGGGTATTTCAGGTAATTTCATGTTTTCATTCTCCCTCGTTTTTACTATCTCACCATTCTGCTTGACAGCAGCCAGAGAAATTCCTCTGCAAGTCATAGGAGCACCAAATGCCTTTTGCTGAGGGTATTTCTGCTCTGTTATTTGCATGTAAATAATAGGGAAGGATGGAAAACAACATTCCTGAAGAACTTGATGGGAAGAAATGAACAGTAAGGAGGAAAAATTTGGGCTGATTTTATCCAACAGGCAGAGCCCCTGTTCACCCCAGCACTGGGCAGGTCTCCAAAGGCAGCTCCTTGTGCACCCTGGAACAATAACCACAAAATAGCTCAGTATTACAGGTGCAGAAAATTATGGCTTTTTTGCCATAGGGTGAAATAGAAAGGAACCAAATGCTTCAAAAATACTTCTAACCAAATAATTGGAAAATGCCAGTGGCCATCAGCCCATCAAAGCTAGGAGTTTTCTCTCCAGTGGCCATCCTCCTTTGTCTCTGGATCAGAAAAAATTAGTATTCATGTCAATCTGTAGAGTATGAGCCAACTGGGAGGATTTTTATTCCAGCCCCACAGTCTGGATGTCCTGGCACTGGAGGAGGGAGCTTTGGAGAGGTTTATCCAGAGCTGCAGGGATGATTTTTTTGGCTCTTGGCATGAGACTGACTCAGCTGCTCATGGGTAAATACAGGGAAAGGGCTGGATGTCCTTCGAAAAGGATATTTTGGATGGCAGACAACCCAAAGGGTACCAGGACCCGGCTGACCATGGCATCTCCCCAGTACCACATAAATGGAATTATATTCCCATGATTGCAGAGTCATCTGCCCCCTATGTGTTGTATACACTGGGACCTCTGCCCTCAGCTCCAGTGCACCCTTTTCCTACCCTTGGCTCTGCCAGATGCTTTAGGCCCTATTTAAATGCCAAAAATATCACTGAACAATATAAAATGATGGTTCCCAGCCTCCCCAGACTGATGCTTGTTTGAGCTCTCATGGCACAAGACCAAAGATCTGCTCATCCCTGCAGATTCCAGTGGCTTTGGTCAGTAAACATGGATTTCTGAAGGAAAGATTAATTCACTAGAAGAAAGATGTTGGTATAAATATCACTGAGATGATAAAAAACCACAGAGAAATCCCAATAATTTCTTTGGCATTTCTGTCATGGACACACTACTTCCATCTCTCGACACTTACAAGTTAAGAGCCATGCTTGGTTTTATCCATTCTCTAATTTTTAATTTTTTTAAATTTTTTTTAATTTTCTTTTTTTTAATGGAAGGTGCTAAGTTGAGAAAGGTGATGGGTTCTGTCTGCTGGACAAACTGAAGATGGGATTTTTTTCTGGAAAATCTTCATATTTCACACACTTGTCTTAACAGCTTTTTGAAGAAAAGAGTTCTGCTTCCTGCAGATTTCCACAGGGTGGCACCAGCCCCTTGCTCAAAGCTGCATCAGGCTCATTTTGCACTGACACCGTGCCCTGAGCTGCTCAGAGTCCTGCTGCTGAAGAGAAATTTGATTTTGTACATAGAAATGTGTCGACCTTTAGAGCTGCCAGTCACTTACACGCCTAAAGCTGCTGACTTCATTGTTAGTACATAACATGCACCTTGACATATTTAATGTTTTTCTTGAAACCTTAATCACCAAGGTCAGCTTTTGCTTGAAATATTAAAAGTGCATTTATTCTGCTCAGAGAAAAGCACATCATACATTGACCTGAGCACATCCTGCAGGTCCAGGCAGAACTTTCCTCACAGACCTAGGTTGAAGGAAAGTAATCCGAAAATACCTTTTTAAAAAAATGCATCTGATTTTGAAACTGATGCTTTTGGCATAGAAGATGCAGCAAAGGTAATTTTCTGCAAGATTTGGTTTTGGAAAAAATGCTTTAATTTTCTGTTAAGAATGAAAAGAGAATCCATGGTTTTACATCAGTTCAATGTGAATTGTAATGTTTTTAGGAAAAATATTTTCCTACAGATCACTTCAATGAAATAGAAATTTTTGTGTTGGTTTCTATGAATAGGTTACGTTGTAGGAAATACAATTTGCAAGATTATCTTTGCCTTCTTCATAAATCAATTAAACGAACTTCTATGACATTGCAGACACTGTGGTTCAGCCAGGGAAGCCAGCCCAGAGAAGCTGAGATGTTTTCAAATCCTGGAGGTGCTGTGGCTGCTCCTTGCAGGAAGGAATAAAGTCATGGGAATGTGGAATTCAATATTTAATATTGTTTGAATGTTGCAGTTAGAATGTTCAGGCCTGGGAGAATTTAAGATCAGAATAGTAAATAAAACTGAAGTGTTTGGAAAACAGATGTCCCCAGGCTATAAATTTCTGAGTTTTCTATTCCATTAAAGTTGATTTTTTTCTTTGTCTAAATTTAGAACAAGAAAAAGGTAATAATTAGGAGAAACCAGAACTTTTCGACTAATAATTAGACTTTTCAAACTTTATTACAATATTCACAAAGAATATGAAAAATGTGAACCTGCTTTAGGGTGAGAATAGAATATAATTTGATCAAACTTCACTTCTTGCATAATGCAGCACTTGCTTTAACCTGAGGAGGAATGGGCTAAAGCACCACTAAGAGAAAACCTCAAAAATGGTGACTCATTTCCCATCTCTTTGGGGAGTGTTTTGGTATCTGCCTTGCTGGGAGGCACCAAAGGATTGTGTAGCATGGAGAGGAGCTGAAACCACCTCTGCAGCTCAGGTCCATATCTCTCCTTCCCACCTAACACCTTACCTCACTGTGCATCCACTGCTGGGCCTTGACAGCTTTGAAAAAGAAGTTTGTGAGGGCAGAATTCTTTACTTGTGCTTGAAGACACCCAGTTGGCTACAGAGATTTAGACTAAATAGATCTGGGCTTGTTTCAAGCTCTGGCTCACCATCACCCTTCCTGATCAGGTACTGGCATGTGGACTTAATTGACTTAACACATGCTCTGAAGGTTTCATAATGGGAAGAGTCTGCCCATGATCGGTTCCAGAGTGTTGGTTCACCTCTGGTTCCTGTGGTTTTTAGTAAAGCACCCATTCCCAGCCCTCCTGCAGGCCTGGCTCGTTCTGCCACACCACTGGTGCCATGGGATGAAGCTACAGCTCAGTGCATGGAGCACGCACAAGCCATGGAATCACAGAATGGTCTGCGTTGGAAGGGACCTCAAAGCTCATCTTGTTCCATGGGCAGAGACACCTTCCAGTGTTGCGTTTGTTCCCAGCCCCATCCCACCTGGCCTTGAATGCTTCCAGAGATGGAACATCCACAGCTTCTCTGGGAACCCATGGCAGTGACTCACCACCCTCAAAGTAAAGATTTTCCTCCTAATATCCCATCCAAATTTACCCTCCAGCCTACAGCCGTCACACACTGTGCCTGAAGCCCTTTCTCCACGTTGCAGAATACTTTCACAGGTATCAATTTTGTGCGAGGGAGAGGGTTCACCTCTCTGATAAAAGGAGATTTTCTCAAGGATGGATTTCATCAGTGGGCTGACATTCTCTTCTCCTTTTGAAGTTGTAGGCAAGCCCTTCAGCATCATCTCCTTCTTCTGCCACCGCTGGATGTTCGGGTGGGTGGGCTGCCGCTGGTATGGCTGGGCTGGGTTCTTCTTTGGCTGTGGGAGCCTCATCACCATGACAGCTGTCAGCCTGGACAGGTACCTGAAAATCTGCCACTTGTCTTATGGTAAGACAAATGTGTATCTATGAATAGTTAACTGTATTATCCATGGCTGTAGAAAAGCTGTATTAAGTGCTATAGTTTGCTACAGAAATAATAATTAAACTCTTCAGAATATTTCTCTTAAATATAGAGGGGAGTACACAGAAGAGAGAAACAAGTTTGCATGATCCAAGAAATCCCAGTTAAATCCATTTTGCTGGACATAACACCCTCACTGTGGTCCCTCTGCTGTCTACTTAAGTCATGAGGTTTTGTAACCCCTCACAGATAAAACACTTCATGTCCATCAAGGCCTATTAGCGTTAACAGATACAAGTGCTGCACATATTGCAGGGTCTTATGGACCAACACATAAAAATATTCCTTAGTGAATGCCTAAATTCCTCTGTGGTGTGTGGCAAGCTATTTAAATCACCTAGCTGATTTGCAAGGGCAATAAGTCATAATGTGAAATAGTCTCTCAAATATGGAAATGGAACCTGAGAGGACGAAATGAATTTAGCAGTGCGAGGTGTTACCATCATATCCATCAATATCTTGCACCTCTGGAATTTGATGTATTATATGCTTCATTCTTTCCAGTTAAATGATATTGTCACAGTTTAGGAAATATATTCTTCTTTCATTGTAAGGGGCTAAATTCCCATCCAAACACAGGGAATGCTCAAGGTGACTTTACAAGTAATAAAAACCTTGCCCATGGGACTTGAGGGACACAACAGATTTCTTTATGATGACACATAATATTGATCATGTTAAGTTGTAAGGAATATTTGCAGCTAGGAAGTGTAAGCAAACCAGTCTGTGCAAGCAGATAAAAACTGTAGTTCTGTGCTGATATGCTGTCATAGATCCTACTCTGTCCATACTTTTTCCCAAATGGGAGCAAAGGGGAGGTCGCCTTAGCTGAGTTTTAGATACACTAATAATATTAAGCAGTATTCAGTTCTTTCCATAGAAGCCTTCTCAAAATAATTGAGTGGCAATGCAAATCACAGACAATTTTCCACAGACTTGGTGAGCTGAACTGAATATTTCATGGCTGGTTGCATTCATGCCACCAGCTGTGGTGTTTAACATGACATCTTCATTCATGGGAGAGAGAACTCTTCAAAACCTTTATTCTCAAGGATTTTGATAATGGTGGACCATAGAAAATGATGGAGAGCAATAAACAAACATGTTTATCATGCTTGGTCTAGGTGGTTAAAAATGTTTCTCTTTTAATAGTTGTGCTATTGTCGCTTTGTTTTTCCACCCCTGAACACAGCAAACCACCTTTCTGTCTCTCAGCCATCACACATGAACACATCATTTGTCAGGCAATGTTTGTTTTCCTTCCAGTGACCTGGACATGTAAAATCAGCTGGGAAGGGATGCTGGCCAAATCCAAAGTATAGATTTTTTTTGTTTTGTTTTATTTTAAGTCACTCTGAAAACTTTAAGAAATTTCCTTAATGTTAGTGTGAAGCAAATGAAAACTCCCTTGTGAGTCAGAGGTTGCAAACACGTTGGGGGTGCCAAGATGGAAAATGCTACAACACCATATTCCAAGCTTCTGCAAAAATTAAAGATTTGGATTTGTTAGTCCTATCTGAGTCCTACACGTTGAGCATGTAGATGATGATGAAAAACCTGTAAACTGAAACTTTTTCCAGATGAATTAGAGCTGTATGAAAGAGGAGCAGAGAGACAATGTTCTGATCTCCAGAAATTCTATTTCCATTTAATTACAAAAAAAAAGGGCAAGGATACATAAAAACATATTACAGATACTTCTGACAGGACACATACAGTGATTTTCTGGAAAAAAAAATTAAAAATAAAATTTAATCTTAGATATCTTATTTCCATTGTAAAGCATTATTTTTCAATCACACAGTTTGAGCTTTAGTCAGGTAACAGGAGAGAAAGAATAGGAAAAAAGCCTAAGTTGCATTAAAGAATTGAATTACTGGACAAGATTCCCATGACTGTTGCTGAGCTGGTTGTTTGGATTTCTTTAGTTTGGACTCTTCTCAGTTGTAATTCATCACAAATTAAAGCAAACATCTGAAATAATTGCAGGTGGACCCCCCATTTGAGTGTGCCTTTGTCTTCATGAGGCACTCAGGGTCGCTGTGGACACCTGCAAAGAGCTAAGATGAACACGACAGAGTTGTCAAACAGTCAAAAAAAGTAATATTTCACAGACTCATAGAATGGTTTGGGTTGAAAGGAACCTCAAATACTATCTTGCCCACAGGAAAGCTTCCAGTAGACCAGATTGCTCCAGTCACATTGTCTTGGTTTGAAAGGCAGGTGTTTGTTAAGAAAGGCAGAAGCCTTTCTTAAAATGGGCAATGTAAACCCCCTCCCTCCAACTTATTATAATTTCAAAATTAAGGAGCTCTCAGGCAAAGATATGGGATGAGGTATAACAGTTCTTTACTAGGAAAAAAAAATAGAAATACAATATAGCAAAGAACAAACCCTGACAGAGTCAGAATACAACCTGACACCCAGTCAGAGTATTGGCAGCAGTCCCATTAAATGGTGGCTGCATCCTCCTGCAGTGACAGATGTGGTTCTGTTGAAGCAGTGCTCCTGTAGAAGGGTCTGGTTTTCCTCTGGAATCCAGTAGGAAAAGGCTGCTTTGGTGCTCCAAATGTCAGTTTTTATCTAGGTAGGAAATGTTT
>PYHW01010395.1:1154684-1186716 GCA_013186435.1 Turdus rufiventris | reverse complement strand
CACAGAGATAAGGATCCCTGTCCCACCTGGTTTTAGCAGATAGTGATGGAATACATACATTTTGTCACATCCTGTTTTGCAAGGCAAGACTCACATCCAGCCTGGCCTTGAACACTTCCACGCAACGCGACACATTCCATAGGGCCAAACACATCTGGACATGGACTTGTAACTCTTGAATTTTCTTCCAGGTACCTGGCTTAAAAGGCACCATGCGTTTATCTGCCTGGCAATAATTTGGGCCTATGCTACCTTCTGGGCGACAGTGCCTTTTGCTGGGGTGGGGAGCTATGCCCCTGAGCCCTTTGGGACCTCCTGCACTCTGGACTGGTGGCTGGCACAGGCTTCAGTGGCTGGACAGGCTTTTGTTCTGAGCATCCTTTTCTTCTGCCTCCTGTTCCCAACTGCTGTGATTGTGTTTTCCTACGTCAAAATAATTTTAAAAGTGAAATCATCCACCAAAGAAGTTGCTCACTATGATACCAGGATTCAGAACAGCCACATACTTGAAATGAAGCTGACCAAGGTAGGTAGGAATGTTTTCCTCAGTTTCCTGTATTAGGTCATAGAAGAAGATTTGCAGACAATAACATGATGCTCTGTAGGTGTTTTTTTGTAGCTTTCTCCCCTGTTACTGTCAAGATGGGGAAAAAAGAGTGTAAACGTAATTCTGTGATTAGGGCACTTGAGATCCTGATTCACTCTGAAGCTTCTGCCTCAGCTTTCCCCTGTGACCTTACAAGTCAAATCATCTCCCTGAGGCCCTGCTCCTCACCATAGAACACCTTTTGCTTTCAGAAATGGTTGGGAAGGGTAATTTAGGGTGTTTGATGTGCAGTGGAATTATAACAGAAAACAGATAGACAGCAGATTATTGAAGCAGGGAAATAAAACTTTCAGACAGTTTATGTTCCTCTGTTAATGAAGATATAAACTAAAATTGGTCCTGTGACACTGTAATTGTTTTTATGTAAATGAGTTATCAGTTAGGCTCAGCCATAAGCTGCTGATAAAAATGCTGTAGTGCTAAAATTAATTTTTCATCTCAGACCAAATTTTGTTTTCTCTTTCTGATTGAATCTATTTTTTGTTTGGCAGTGGTGACAGCCATGGTACTTGATACTGACTATTGTGCCAGGAAATCTTTCAAAAGAAAGATTTGTATGGAACAAAATCAGATTCTTTAGCTGTAAAAGATTCACCAACCTCTGTAAGCCATGCCAAGAGTGAGAGAAGCAGCAAGTTTTGTTTGGCTGATCAAATTTTATTACAATTTTTGTGAGTTGTACTGAGAGTTTTATAACATACAGCAATAAGGGACATTATGTCTAAATACATCTGAAAATCTCAGCTATGTACCTGTACAGCCAGTGCTGACAGTACAGCTGGTACAACTGCACCTGCCTTTCAAAAGGATGTTTCAAATTGTTACCTTTTTTTTTAATGGCTATTCAGCAAATTTCCTTTGAGGAGCAATGGAAACTTTTGATTTTTTTTTTTTTTTTTTTTTTTTTTTTTTTTTTTAATATTGCGAGGATCATGTAAAACTTCAATGTGATTTGAGTTTCACCACCAGTAATCTCCCCTCCTGTCTTGGATCTACACTGGAGAACATAATATTGGGGTAAATATAAATATGAAAAATTGGTCTCCCTTAAAACTCACTTGACTCCACAGCACAATTTATGACAAACGGGCTGTGTTTGAGATCCCTGGCTCTCCTGCACTATTCCTTCAGTGGAGACAACAAAAAGAACAGGCTACAGGAAAGGTTACACAATGTCCAAATCCCTTGTGCTTTCTGGTGATTTTTTTTATTTTTTTGGTAATCTGATCCTGTTAATTGCCTTATTCCAAATGAGTGCACATGTGCTGCTACCAGTCTGGATGCAGCAATAATCTGTCAATGGCAGCAGTATAAAGGCAGATGTTTTCCAGGATGTATGATGGCATGGCATCATTTGAAGTGGTATCAGGCTGTGACCGAGTGCAGACAGGCTGGTTCAGGTAAAGTATACAAATCACAGATTTTGGCCCCAAACAGTTTCTCTTTAGTATTTATACTAAACTTTCTTATGGTTACATTTCCTCACATTTTAAGGGGGTCATTTACTAATTTACCAGCAACACATTTATCAGAACTAAAGTAATTAACATAAATTTGCTTTTAGAGTATCTACATATTCTAATGGAGTGGAAATCCACAAATAAATCTAGACATTTTACTAGCATTCTCACTCTCACTTAAATTCCCAGTTTTCAAAAGATCTTTTTTCAAGAACCTTCACAACTCTGCTATTATCAGTGTATTATCCTGAAAAGGAGATTCTGTGTTTTGAAAGGAATCCCCTCCTTAAATAATTTAAATTCAATATCAAGCTATTATTATTTTCTATAATCTCATTTACTTTCCTTATATTTAGCCAGACTTTACTGTGTTTTTAAAGGTTTGATAGCAGACTCATTAGCTGCTCAGGCAATAGGAACACAGGCGTGAGATAAAGAGGTAGATTTTGTTCATATTGTAAATTTGTATGAAAAAACACGTTCTCATTTTTCTTTTCCATTCAGTGGGATGCAATTGCCTTGCATTCTGCCTAGCTGTGTGCTGCACTGCCAGTGTCTGGCTGTCCTGGATAAACCCTGCTGTCTCTTTTCTGCTCTCACAAGGTGGCAATGTTGATCTGCGCAGGGTTCCTCGTTGCCTGGATCCCTTACGCCGTGGTCTCGGTCTGGTCAGCCTTTGGACAGCCAGATTCCGTCCCCATCCAGCTCTCAGTGGTACCAACACTGCTTGCCAAGTCAGCAGCCATGTACAACCCCATCATTTACCAGGTCATTGACTGCAAGTTTGCCTGCTGCCGCTCAGGAGGGATGAAGGACCAGAGCTCTTTGAAGAAATCAAGGTAATTCCTTCTTTGGGGAGCGGGATACCTTTAGGAACATGATGTTCCAAAAAGTACCAAGCTAAGATCTACCAAGAATCACAACTCATTGAATCTTATTTTTTGGGTTTGACTATGACCATTTTGATTTGGGATTTTCCTTGCCACGAGAATTTGTAAAGTGACTGTAGGTCTATAAGGAGAAGCAAGAAGACAGTCCTTGCTTTTAGATCCAGCTGCAACTCCACTGATAAAGTTTAGAAAAAAGTCCCATTGGTTTTAACAGGTTTTGGATCAATTCTGTCTTCCTAATCCTTTTCTTTCACATCATCATATGAGTTTCCTCCAGAAAGTGTTGATGACCTTCATTGTCAGTGTAGCAAATTCCATAATTAACCTGTTAATACTATTCCTTTCAGCCACTGAATCAACAGGGAGAGCCAATATTTCCTCAACCACTCAGCAGGTACTATCATACCAAAAAGACTCACCTCACACCAGACAAATTGAAGTGCAATTGTCTCATGAGAAACTCTTTTTTTTTTTTTTTTTTTTTTTTTAAATTTGCAATCTTCAGGCAAGGTTTGTGCTGCACACTTGTGGAATTCCTGAAATTCCATGATTATGCACTTGGAGAAAAAGTACAGTTCTGCATTATGCCAGACAAGGACCTTACTGTTGTGGTTGGATTGTCTGAGATAATGATGTTAATCTGACAGTGTACACTGTCACAAACACCATACCACACATAAGTGACTGTGAAACCATAGGGTTCCTGTAATTTACCTCAAAGGCCAAAAACATAGGTGCCTCAATAGAAGCCTGGAGGACCATTTTATCATTCATTTCCTTCCCTGATCAATTCCAGAATTTTTTTGGTGTGTTGCTCAGTCAATTTTGAGCTTCCACAGTTTCTCATAGCAGATCATTCCATAATCTTGCACTGAGATTAATTTAATCTGCAGCACATACAGAGTTTATATATGTTGTAAATGTCTCAGGTGTTGAATTTATAGTTTGCCAAAATCCCTTCCGCAATTTTAATCCAATGGGACACAAACTGAAAGTAGCCTTCAGTGGATTTTTGGTAGCTGGATTTGTGTCTAACATCTGGAGGAGGTGTCACCCAGTCCCTCAAGCTGAATGCAAGCTGGCTCCTCTCACTGTGCAGTGAACAGAATGATCTTGAGGAATAATTTCCCAGAAGTAAGAACTTAATTTCCAGCTTGGTGTGAGCCAAATGACCATGGTACCTTCTCTGCCCCACAGGACATACACAATATCTGCACACAGGGACTCCACAGCCATGAACGAAACCCAGCTGGAAGCATGAGGCTCATCTCAGACAGCCAAGGGAAACCTGCAGACCAACAGCCCTGCTGGCTCAAGTTCCTCTTCCTGTAAATGAATTAAAACTTACTAACAGGTTCATTTTACTCCCTATTCTTTGTATGATGTGCAGTTCTTTCCATCCTGACCAAAATAGGGCGTTAGAGTTGAGTAAATATTCTAAGTACTCAGAGGAAGAAGAAACAGAGAAAATTTGTTTTTAGTAAAAATTTTCTTTCCCTTCAGATGCTCTAAAATGCCCTTTTTTGTTCTTTGCACTAATAGAAATGATAGTTTGGGCAATATTTTCCCTCAGGGGAAGGAAAGTATTCATAAAGGCTGGTTTTGGTTTACCAAAGCAAATCTCCCTAAATTCCTGCTGCAGTCACTGGAGGCCTGGAGCACAAGAGAAAAGATTCCTTAGAGTACAAATCTGAGCTGGAGCTTCACTTCTTGGGGCTTTGAATTACCCAGTGGGGAAATATTAGCTGGCTGGATTTCCCTGGTGAGCATCTCACCAAATCCTGAGGCTACAAGTTGTGTTAAACCCACTTTGACTTCAGTCCTTCCATATTCAGAAATATTTTGATTTTAGTCACAGCAAAATCAGAGGTGCCACATTCATACACAGAATCACTTTACAAGCTATATAATAACAAATTCTTACCCAATTGTGAATGAGAGGGGAAAGGTCTCTTGCTCAATCTGTAGATTCATTTAGGAATTATGAATAACTTTGCAATAAAAAAGCAGAACTGAAATGAAGTCAGCCCAAGCCAAACTGAGCAAACCAATATTTCACACATTTTTATCACTCTCTGGCCAAAATTACAATGAAATATGATGGCAATAAGCAGAAAGATTTGATAACAGAATTTTTCACTGTGTGTTTTACTCATCACAATTCTTTATGAGATCAGTTAATGAGATATAAAATGGCAAAAAGTTCCTCAATCCAAACCACGGAACCAGGTCCAAAACTGGTGTGTTTGTGAGGAGGGTCACAGCACTGTTAGCAGAGGAGTCTTTCCAAAGTGCAGGTGCAGAGTAATTCTTAAACACTAAGTCCTGGAAGGATGAGGATTAGTAACTATTTGAGATAATGAAGTTTTGTAAGTTCCTAAAACAATGTGTCTTGAAACAACCTGCAGAGTAAGGCAGCCAAAATATTTGTGTTGGATAGGAGACGTAATTGTTCCCATTATCTCCTTTTTCTCCTTTGGATTCATCTGAAGGTGGAGACATCACTACAGATGGTAAACTAGCATTTCAGTAAAGCAGATTTTTAAAGCTTAAAATAATGATTTTGATGTTTCTATGAATTTTTTTTCAAGAAGGATATGATTTTATTAAAAATAAGTTAATTGCAAATCAAAGAGTCTCCCACACAGATTTATGCTGACTGTTAAAAAGAACAAAATTACAAGGGCAAAGTTTTCTTCTGAATTGTTCCTTTAAGGAAAGAAACCATTTGTGAAAGAGTTTCAATTACTTTCCTGTTTAATATTTCCTGTTTCATGTTAATTTATCCTACTGTTATTTCAGAATTGTGTTTCACATGAATTTTCTGTCACACTGAACTGAACTTCTTTTGCAGCTGATCCATGGTGATGTTTATAGTGCTTTATACAAAAATATCATAAAGGTTTAATCTGATGTTTGTTGGCATGTCCCAGCACTCCCATTCTGCAGCTGCTATTTTATCAAATGAGATTCAGACCACGTAGCAGAAGTAGAATTTTGTTGAATTTCCTAAGCTGGGTAGAGGAAAGCATTGCTTCCCCCTCTGCAATGCTTCAGCGAAGTAAGTTTGAATAAATACTAACAAAACTTGCAGGATTACAAAGAGTTGCCATGCTACCTATACATGATTTTGTGATAATTTTCCCCAGGAAGTTCTTTAATTTCTACAGACCTTTCAGCATAAAGCAACTTATTCCTTAACTACAATTGCAAATTATGCCCACAAACTGATCCAGAGCAGAAGGCATCTTTTACAATATTTGCAGACTTGGTTATGAAGACATTAACAGCCTTGCATGCATTATTTTGAAGCTTTTACTATTTTCTTCATCCAGGCAAACTTCTGTTTGTAACTACAGGTGTTTATCATAACTAAGGTGTGATGTAAATCAGATGAACAGTGGCCCTATAAATGAGATTAGCTGGAGCAACACTGTTGGCAAAATTGTAGGAATTGCTAATTTCTCTGGCCAGATTTAGTGCAATGTTTGTGCATGAACCCTTCCTCTAATTTACGTGGGGGAAGCTTTTCTCTTTATTTGCTAAAATAATGTACTTTCCTCAGAAATGCTGATGGGTCATCCCAGAAGTGGATACACACTTGTGCTAGAGCTGAATTTTATGTTTTAAAATAGTATAAGATACTTTTGGATTCCACTATAGCAAATGTACTACAGGCATGTGTTACCTGAAGAGTTCAGAGGTTTAGTAAACCCTAAATATGAACTTCCAGAAAAATGATAAACATTTCATATTTTTAAAGATATTTATTTTCATATTATTTAAATTTATTTATTTTTTATTCAGTGCCATAACTATTCTTTTCTGAAAACTCAGGTTTTCCATGACTGAACAGTATCTTCTGTAAAAAAGTTTAGGACTCCAGCTTGGGCAGGAGCTAGAGACAAGTTTATGCTGAGCATGTGTTCAAGTGAAGGATGTTCCCCTGAATCAAGCAGGACAGGCACATTTCAGCATGCAGTGCTTAATTTAAATGCAGAATCTGAACTAAGAGCAAATGGATCTCATTGGATTCAATGACACAAGAGACCTGGAGCACTCTCTTTGTTCACCTGTATATAAAGCAGCTCACACAATTTCTGCTCTGTTTGGGATCACAGTGGTAGAGGAGTGAGGGGTCTTATTATGGATTCAAATTTTCAAGGTCAGCTTTGAATTGCTTTGAAGGTTGTAGCCAGATGGTTCTACAGATAATACTTTGCCACTGATGCTCAGGACAGAGTTTCTTCCTCTCCCTGTGCTGAGGCTGATAATTGATTATTATATAAAACTGAGATGTGTAAGCTTGGTCTGATGTCATCAAAAGACAGTGAATCTTTCACTTTCCTGTTCTAGAAATCTTCTAAACGTTTTACAAATTTCAAACTTAAGCCATTTTGTGATCTGGGCTTTGTCAAAGCACCGACAGTATAAAACCTGCTCAGTGTGATGAATGAGTAAGGAATACGACTCTGAAGGAAGATTTCCTTATTGCATTTTCAATATTTCATCCTCCTTGTTATATTAAGAAATTTCCTCTTTTTATGTATAAACATTAAACTGAATGTTTTTCAATGAAAGCAGTGCCATCAAGAATAATAGCTATAAATGAGGATCTTTTATTATGCAACCTTTGTGTGCATTCAGATTGAGCTGCCAAGAGGCAAAATTCTATTTAAATTCGCTGTCCACAACTTGAAGGAAGTAACTGACACAGGCTAAGACTGCACTTAGATAATGAGCTGACCTGAACAGCCAGATTGAGAGTCAGAGAGTAATGAGAGCAGTACTGTATTTTGAAGTGATAGTGAAATTATGCAAAGCATGTGGATGTGGAAATTTTTTATTTGTCATTTTCAGTCATGAATGGTGCATGATTATAAACATTCTTCTGCAGACTTGGAAATCGGTTGATAATGAAGAAATATCAAGATTTAAAATGAGACTGTTGAAATAGGAGATTTAAACAAAATTTTATTATGGTAGTTGAAAAAAAATTAAGTACTAAAAATGTAAATTATGGCTGTGGGATTTTGGAAGAGAGTAGGGAGCATTTGTCCATGCAGGTGAATGCAGCTGTAGCAAATTTTATTTCTAGACCTGTAATAAAAATGGAAAGAACACAACCCAACAAGTGATTTGTTAAAAATATTTATCACCCACAGCGCAAGACTGCTGATAGCAGAAGATTTTTGGCTTTGTGGCATCAAAAGTGAAAGGGAAAATGGATGTGTCCTCATACAAAGAGAGTGTGATTAATGAATGGCAGGCACAATGATAGTGAATTGGAATCCTTGGTGGAACTTTTCTCTTGGCTGACAATGTCTTTTAGAGCCTGTCTCACCTCCTCTGTGCAGGGTGTTCTTGCTCATGAGAATAAACCTGAATAGCTGCTAAATGACCAGGCACTTACTTCCCCTGTAATTCTACATTATTCATTTTATGTTTGTGTTTCTTCCTCTTCTTCCCACCAGGGAACTTTCACACACATCAACCTGCCTCCCTCAGGAAAGCTGCTTTGGCATCTTTTTAGTCACATTTTCCAGCCCAGGATGTCCCGACATGAGTCTTGCCCTGGGTAAGAAGCTCTTGACAAATGATGCTCACCATAACATATTTCTCTTCTTCCCTTCTCTCAAGGAAGGTTTGGTTGGTTCTGTATTTTCCCAAATTTCACCAGCCTGAAACGAGATTCTCTAGGGAGCTGCTGATGAGCACCACCATTATCATCACCACGTTCACACATGTTCTGGAGCTCTTGTGCATCCCACACCGACCTTCAGCTTATCCACACGCTTTGCTTTTCAGGATGGCTCACATCCTCCTTCACTTGGAGCGCAGTGCACATGGTCAGGGCTGTTTCTGTGACTGTCTGGAATGATCTTCACTTCCCCTGCTTCCCTTTGCAGCTGAGGGAGTGGCTCTTTGGACATGTAAGCCTGAGCAAAACCTTTGGAAATGCAAGGTGTAGTTACAGATTTTCACGCTCTCATTACTGCTGAACTTACAGGATGCTTCGCTAGTTTTGGACAAGGAGACTTTTCCAGTCACTGACTGCAGTTTTGTGTCTCAGGTGGGTAGAGAAGAAAACCCACCTGGTTTGTTAGAGCTCTGTTCTGAGATACATTCATCATCAAATCAGGAGGCTGCAATGAAAGCTCCTGGTAAAGGTTTGGTGGATTCCTGAGTCAGTAAAATGATCATTGGTCTGTATTTGAAGACAGCACCCAAAGGGACTTTTGAGAGTAGATCTCCTAATCTTTGTGGGATATAGATAGTAAATGTGTGAAATAACAAGTAAACCTTGCTCTGACCAAAGCCTGACATTGCACAGAACTATTTCAGGTGTAGATGGTGGCTACATGTGTGGTACACAATGCATTTTAAATGATAAATAATGTTTGCATTGTGTCAAGCATAATACCACAATAGTGGAAATATGAAACATTTTGGAAATAGGTATGTGTAGAAAACAGGTACAAAAATAAAGATGGGAAGACTTTTTTTGGTTTCTAAAAGGGGCTGCACAGATGCTCAGCACCCTAAAATCAAAGGCTGGTGTGAAAGCCTTGCTCTTTCTGCACAAATCTTGCAAAAAATGCCAAGGAAGGGATCTGACCTTAGAGTTTTGCATTCGTGGAGGCAGTCTGCAACACCAAAAAATCTTTCCCTGAAGATCCTCATTCCTGAATGACAAAAACCTGCCTGTCTGCAGTTCTGGTCCCCAAAGCTAAGGGAAGATTTAGAGAAAGTTGAATAGGGAGGAGAAAAAAAAATTATAATGTATAAGCAACAGAAATTGTGGTGAGGGGGTGACAGGGTAAAGCAGAGTAGTCTAAAAAAAGAAAGGTCAGAAAAATTATATCAGTCTGTAAATAACTTCGAGGAAATAATAATAACAATAATTCCTGAACGAAGGGAGTTATTTGCAGTCTCAGAAGGTATTAGAAAAGAAATCAGAGCTGGAAACTAATGCAGGAAAAGCCGGAATGGGACTTTCCGAACTACAGGAACATTCAGGCTTTGGAAGAATTCTCAAGGGGAGAAGCTGGGACATGCTTAACTAGATACTCAAGAATAGATTATTTAGTCTACTAACAAAAATTGTTAACAATTGGCAATATTCCCGAACAGTCATCTTTAGTTCTGATATCAGAATTTCTGGGCATTTTCCTGATTTAAGCACTAGTAGGAGCTCACCTTTGGAGCTGGCTGTGCTGCTGAAGCAGTGAGTGCTGACCTTGCTGTAGAGGGCTGGATTGTTTACACTGGAACTGGCTTCAAAAGACCCCTCACACCCCAAAACTTCACTTCTAATGAAATGATTTCAATATCCAGAGCTGGTGCAATGCAGTTCCATGTGCAGATGCAGAGTTTAACTTTATTATGAAAGAAGTAGCTTTGCTCTCACAGTTATTAGATGAGCTTTTCAGAGAGGTATCATCCTGCAACACTTGCAGTTCAAGCTGAAATAAAGTGCTGTAATTACTGCCATGGACAATTTGTTGGAATAAAATATTTTCAGCTGTGCTATTTAGCTTTTGAGCACATGATAATAAATCTGGAATCCCAGAGTCATTAAATTAAAATGCACCAAACAACTACAGGGAAATTACATGAGAAAATTACCTTCAGAAAAACATATATTAGTGGTTTGTGATCTACATTTTCATTCTTAAGAATTATATTTCTAATAGAGTTAAATTTACAAAGATACCAGTCAAATTTTACTGATACTGACCCAAAATAACTACAATATGATTATTTCAAAGCTTAGGTGTATAAATTGTATAGGCATATATTTCTACTACTGACAGTGTGTCCTATTAAGAAATAATTTCAAGTGCAATTTTTTGTGTAAATGTGCTGTATTTATTGTTTCAGTCTGTTGGTAGCGGGGTTGTATTCACATTTAATGTCCTGACACTGGTCTGTGCTTAATATTGTAGAACAAGAAATCACAGACATGTATTAGATAGATTTCTGTTCTGTTTAGGGGATCAGACTCCATCCTGCTGAAAATATGTGCACACTTTCCAGTTTCTAATGTGAAAAAGGCTTCTTGTGTTTCCTTTGCCTTGCTCATCTCTCACCACAGCAGCCTCAGCAGCATTTTTGGAGTCACACCTGGTCAACAAAACCCACAACAGGGAGTCCAGGAAAAGGGAAAGTGGGGAAAATGTGGGCTCCTTTCTCAGTTAAAAATGGGATTAACTAGGAACAACCCCACCAAAATCAGGGTACTGCTCTGAAACTGTGATAGACATGAAAGGAGAAAATATTTTTTCAGTTTTATGGAGCCCAAGAAATGCCAGATGTTCTGACCACTGTCTGGTAGCTGGATCTCCAGCTCTGATGGGAACAGCTAGACCTTGAGCTAAGATGGTCCTTTTTGCTAAGGAGACCTTCAGACTGCATTAAAAATTTAACTTGGCTGGTAGCACAGAGGTGAGGAAGGCTAAAGGACACTTTGCACTTGGCTTTGAGTGATTTTGGCTTCCTTCATGTTCTGCTTCATTATAGTCCTTAGAAAATGCACTTGACCTTCCCAGTGACCCACTGAGTACACAGCTGAAATCAGCCATAGCATGCTGGTGTTGTAAGCAACATTCAAAGCTGCAATAAACTAATAGAAAACTTCCCAGAATATTTATTACTGATTTTTTTCAGCACATTGCAGCTCAAAGTGCAATGGAGGATCTGAGTATTAATGAACCTCAGAGGTCAGAGCAGTGGGAGGGTTCATTAACTACTATGATTTTGTAACTCACAGTGTAAAATTCAATTGTTTGTGTCCATCAATGTTTCCAACACACTGTGTGTCAGTGCAATGTCCTGGAACTGCAATCACCAGTGTAAGAGAAAATTTATGGAGCGAGCCTGTAAATAACTGTGCAAGTTCTCAAGTGGTGTTGCTGAGTTAATATGTTATTAATGTATAACACTGTGTTATGAAGCAGTAAAGAACCTCACTTACTGGCTGCACTTAACATCAGGGGACACTTTACTGTCACTGTGTTGGAACAACAGTGATTTTAATTTTTCTCTGCCCTTTTATTCTCCTAAACACACAACCAGATGGATGACATCATGGGCAGTCTTTATTTTCTGCACTTTGTTGTCTGAATGTGCTTTCAAATAAAGCAAGAGAATTGATCAATGGTGTTACCTGTGGTTTTGTCTTGGGTTTTGATCAGAAAATTGTATGTTTTTACCTCAAGGCTGCTTTTGGTGCCATTTAATTGCAATCCTTAGCCTGCACTGCTCTGTAGTAAAATCCTTTGCTCTGACTGAGGGTAGGTTTAGATTAGAGAATAGGAATAAACTCTTCCTATCAGGGTGGTGAGGCCCTGGCACTGGGTGCCCAGAGGAGCTGTGGCTGTCCCTGGATCCCTGGAAGGATTCAAGGCCAGGCTGGATGGGGCTGGGAACAACCTGGGATAGTGGAAGGTGTCCCTGCCCAGGGCAGGGAACTTAGAACTGGATGAGCTTTAAGATCCCTTCCAGCCCAAACCATTCTATGGTTCTGTGTCTTGAGTGGTTACAAAATGTGAGAAACAAGCAAAACCTCCACTCAAGAAGTTATTTGCAGATATTCTTAGTAAAAGTAAAGGAAAAAATACTGTCTCCACCTACTTTCTCCCTAACCCCAAAAGCTAGTTAGCAGCTTTGGCAAAGGGATCCTAAAAATCAAAGTTTGGGAGTTGCCATGGTTTGGGCATCCTGACCCAGTGGAGCCAGGCTACCTGGACAGACTCCTAACATGCTCTTGCCTGAGAGGACATCAGAGTGAGATGGTCTCAGCTTGTCCTGTTCTTGTGTGAAACATCTGAGGAGAGCTGGAAACTGGGCAGCAGGATTTATCTTCTTTTCTCTGTTCATCTGAAAACAGGTGCACTGTGGAAAGCCTTGCCAGGCAGTGATGGCAGAAAAGATACAGGCAGGTGGAGGCTTTTCCTCCCAGACTCATCCTGTCCCCTCAGCAGTAACCTGTCTGTAAATCTGACCAGCCAAAGCTCAAAAACTGCAGATTTCATCAGTGCAAACCTGAGTGCTGGGTGGTATTGGCAGTGTTTCAATCCCATTTTACTCTGCCCACATGGTGAGTAAAAAACTTGGTAGGAGGAGCTGGGGTTGAGCTGGGAAAGAGTGGCAGGAGTCCTGGCACACCACATCTGCACAGCTCCAACACAGGAAATGGCAGGAGAGGGAAAGAACTGCTTAAGGACAGCAAAAACAAGTCAAAAACCATGGAACAGCTTCTGTACAATGGCAGGTTAAATGGACCTGTTTAGGAAGAGGGGGAATCTGAGGGGATATAGTAGAGCCCACAAGTAGCATGGAAAAGATGAAAGGATCGTATTTACAGGGTTTTTGTGAAGCAGGAGATGGAAGGCACCAAATAAAACATCCCAGAGTAAAACATCAAGCAAAAGGCAAAGGGAAGGATGTGCTTTGTCGTGGCAGCAGTGAGGGAGCATTCATGCTGCAGTGGAATTTGGGCTGCTGGCTTTGTGTGATCACACAAAGGCAAAGGCACAAAGTGACTTTTTCTGCAGGAGCCACAGGAGTTATTCTGGCGGAGTCTTGTCCCACAGAGGTGACATAAAGAGAGTTACCTGAAAAAGCCTTCAAGGATGCTCAAACAGACTGGTTTTAATGACCCCAGGGAGGGATGGTCCTGCCCACTCCCTATGGATCCAGCAAAACAGAACCCTTTGATTTCATTGAGGCAGGTTTAGATCCAACTGCAGGCACTGAAGAAGGCGTTCTGGCTTTCTTTGAAGGTCGTGCTTATAAATGGCTTTAAAATAGTTCTCAGAGTGAATCAGGTGTTATTTCTATTAGCTTCCTTCAAAGCCAGGATAAAAGAACAGATTTTTTCCCTTTCTTTCATAGAAATTACTCTGATATCCTGAAAAAGAAACCGTTTAAAAAAAAATAAATTATGATCAACTATTTATTTTTAGATCAGTAGGAAAACTGTAAGATCAGAGGGAGCACCATAACAGATGCACTCTCTATGGAGATTTGAAGATTAACAAGGAGCTTTCTGCTTGTGGTAAGCTTTTTCTGCAGTTGAAGCTGAAAATAAAAGAATTAAAAAGGGATTTTAAAAAAGAAGTGGTGCTGGTACATCTAACACCTACGTGCGGATGTTAAAACAGCCAGGGTTTGGAGTTAGAAATGAAAAAGGGGTTTGAATCTCAATATGATTTATGTATTAAAATAAGACTCATTTTTTATCTGATTTTGATTTTCAAGTACAAAATACCGTGAACTGTGAGCACTTCTATAGTGTGGTGCTGGAGCAGCTTAAAGTCTCAAAGAATCCTTGGTTTGGCTACCCCTGAGATCTTAAATGCCCATCTTGGCAATATCTGTGCTCCCTGAGGTGCAGGGCTGTGGTTTGTGGCAATCTGGCTGGGCCAGAAATAGGATCATAAAATTGCTGTGTAACAGAAAACAGGTTTGTGTGAACCCACCTTTAGTTTTATTGCCATTTTTCCAGGTGTTCAGCATGTATAAAGGATGGTGGTGTGGCAGTGCAAGTTTTCTCCTAGGGACCTAGTGTTTAAAGCAGATAGATATTCACCTTGTGGAAGGCAATTCCCTAATATTCCCTTTTAGAGTGTTCCATTTAGAAAAAAAATTCATTTTTCTGTTAGATTTTTTCCCCCTCAATTCTTTCACTTTAGTATTAACAGTCAAAAAAAACCCCCAAAAAATCAAATCAGAATGTGGAATGACTCAAAGTTTGAAGTTGGTTACTCACTGATTTTGTTCCTCTGGATCATTATATTTTATATTTTGACTTTTCTAATTTTGATTTTGTGCTGACGGGTAGGGACAACTTTTAATTCCAGCCAACTGGTCAAAAATACCTTTTCAAATTTTTTTCCTTCTTAAATATGACAGTCAGAAGGAAAGCTGTGATGGACTTCAGGGCTGCACACATCCAGTGGGAGTCAAATATCAGACTTCAGTCGTAATACCTCACCCAATACAAAGTTTAATAATGATGTTTCCTTCATCTTCTATTATGACTTTTGAAAGCTTTGCTCAGGATCCAGAATGCTGAGCAGTGCAGGGTGCACACAGAGGAAGGGGATGATGGAAGTCCAAGTGTCCTTTCCCTCCTATTGGGAAAAGGGATTTTAATCAGGATCTGCTGTATTTCAAAGACTCTTGGTCACATCCCTGTACCACGAGTTTCTCTCCTTTTCTCTGGACCAATTTCTATTTAACTGTTTGGACAAAGTGAGTGGCCCACCTGAAGAGATTGAGAAGGAGAAACTGAGATGCACATCCACACCTTTCCAATAAATATTCATACGCAAGGAGGGATCTTGTCCAAGACTGTAACCTCGAGAACTCTACCCCAAAGCCATAGGCAAACTTTATTTCATATCAATGTGAGGCTCAGTTTCTACTCCTCTGAATGTTGTCATTGCTGAATTCACTTCTAGGGACCAGTATCTTAAAATACAAGATCAGTCTTTGCTGGAATTATTTCCTAGAAGAGTTCTTCCTTACCATGGTGAAAGAAAAGTCTTTTAGCAAGGGATTCATTCATTTAAATAGAGCAAGGGATTCCTTCATTTAAATAGAGATGAATTTTGCAATACTTAGAACTTCTCCTGGAATAATTGTGCGGGCTGTGAAATCCCTTAGTGGAGTTCCTGGAAAGGTATTCAGGGTTTTGTATAAATCAACAGCCACAGGATGTGGTTTTGTGCCTATCTCAGGAACCCACATGAACTACTGCTATATGAAGAAGAAAATCAGCAGGAAAAAGAAGGAAGAATTAAGAAGAAAAAAAAAAGGACAAAAATTATACTCTACTGGAAGCAGTTTGCTGCTCTGTCCACAAGTACAGCAAGGTAGATTTGAGGATAACAGAAAAAAAAAATTAAAGTCTTGATGATTATTGAAAGGAAGTGGAATAAAGGCTAAAGGCATCATGAATGACAGATAAAACCACCAGTTTTAAATAAGAGAGTTTGAAGTTTTGTAGCTTTGAAGTTTTCTATTTCTGCTCCACTCTCATACAATTCATAATATTCCAGAGGTGTGAACTGTGCACTGGATTTCAGTCATGTGCAGTTTTGCATGTAAATTGGTAGACATTAGTGCTCTAATTAATCTCAGTCATCTTTGAGCAGACAGTGAGCCAAGTCTCACTGGAGAAGAGAGTGAGAAAATGATGATGCCCACTTCCATGGTGTGTTCAACTAGCCTTGAGGTTTAAAACAGCAAAATGAAATTGCTTATGTACTGGTCAAACCAAGCTCTGTCATGGTCTGGCAGTGGGGCACAAGTGGATGTGCAGGAGCGGCACACTCACCACCACTGCTGGGGCACTGCACGAGCAGAGGAACCTGGATCTGCTCTGCCTGAGCTCTGCTGAGCAGAAATAGAAGCACACCAAGCTGGCTTAACATCTGGTTTTTTCTGCATAGAGAGTTAGGAAAGCTTCATGCCATTGCAAACTCTTCCAAGGTCACAGTGACTCTCAAGGACAGGCAAGCAAAAATATCTGCAGCACACAAATATTCTGGCTGCTCACCCCCATTTTTATTATTGGCTGCCATCTCCTCAGGGATCTGCTTTTATTCCAGAGGCTCCTCTCAGTTTCAGTGTCAGTTTGACTTGTCTGGACAGCTAGATTGGGCAATAGTGCATTGGCTGTGTTGTTAGGTAACTGTGCAGACTCCTGTCTCTCATTTCTCTTCCATCTGAATAAAGAGATTGGGTTAAGATAAACAGCTCTCCAGGGATGCTGCTGGGATTGAAGCCAGAAAGGGCTACATGGCACCAAGGCATGGCACAGCATAATAAAAGTCATGTTGAGTATCAGAAACTTCACCCACTTTTGATGCCAGAGCCTGTTGCTTCCAAGAGTTTTTGCATCAGGATTTGCAGGAACAGAAGGAAGCAATCAGCCTGTGGTGCTATTAACAGAAAAGCTGCGTCTCACCAAGGAATGACAGCAAGAGAAAGGTTTGCACCAGAATGGCTGAATAGAAAGAGACATCATCAAGCAAGAGATTTGTTTGCACACAGGTGGGCATATAGGGACCTGCATTAAGCACTGTCACAGCCCTGCTGGGAATGTGTCCTCAGTGTGCCACATTTACTGCTGCTAGCATCAGTGGCAGGGATGCTTTCAGGGATGTACCAGGCTCTGTTCTTTGAAACATGGATGCACCATTCTGTGGAAATACAATGGACATGGAACTGTGGTTAAGCCCTTGGAAGAAAAAGGGTTTAGTGGGCAGCTGACAAATCATTCAGGGTTGTTGTGGGGAGTGCTTTCACAGAGGGTGCACTGAGATAAGAAGAGAAGCCATAAATTCTTGTAGTCAAACATGGCCTTTTCAGAAGGTTTTGCCTTGTTTTTCTCTAGCTCCACTTTTATTTTCTCCTTCTCTGGAAAATTCTCCCGGTTCTCATTTGTGGCAATATTTCATTCATTTTCTTATTCCCTGATCAGACACGAGCCAGGATAATGTTTTTATTACATTACAGTCTCATTTCTGAAATGTTGCTGTCAACCTGATTTTTGTAAATAGCTTATATGCTTTACTTAAATATTGCAAGCTTGTTAATGTCAGTAAGTAGCATTTTTCTTGCTTGGGTAAATGCTGAAAGATATACCAATGGGGAAAAAATGTTTCAGACAAATAAAAAGTGACAGGATATATCTTATAAAGAGCTGTTTATTAGAATTTCAGTCTTGAAGACTTACAGGAACTAAAAAATAAAAAGATGGCACAATTCATCTTCAAAGAGATTGGTTTATTTTATTTGTTTACCTTCTTGTGAATTTTCTTTACTATTAAAGGATGGCAAGTGGATGAAAAGGAAGTTGTGGGGCATCCAGGCTGTTGTTCTGTTTCCAAATTCCAAATGAGCCTCGTGTTCCTGCAAGGTCGGGTTCAGCTCAAGTTAGGAAAGGTGTGACACCTCTGATAGATTTGTATTATTAAAAGAAATATTCTTGGCAAAGCAGTGTTTCTGCAAGGGAAAAAAATCTAGACTCTCAAGCCTATGGAAGTGCTTAAGAATGGAAAGTTATCATCCAGAGGAAAACCCCTAGTCACAACTCAATTTCCTTTCTCCTCTGCCATTAATGGGGACCCTGTGTATGCCAGCAGCAAAGGAAGCATAAATAAACTTTGAGGAATACCATACACTGTGTTCATTCAAGCACTGATATTAAAAGTACTGCCAATTAGATGAGATCAAAGCTGGAATACATGTATTTATTGTGCATGTGATTACTAACAGTGGCCTCTTTAGGATGCTAGCTAGAAATATCTGAATGGAGTGACACCTGACCCCAGAAGATGCTTTCAGGGTCTCCATGAACATGCCATTTCTGCTTTGGGAGATTTTGCTGCCATACCCAGAAAGCCAGAAAAGGCCTCCCACACTTTGGATCCACACCTGCTAGAGGAGGCCATGGACATGTGCTCAGCCAGTCTGAGCTGCTCCTGGCTCTGGCCTGGGGAGACATCACACACCAGCAGCTTAAGCAAGCTCCTGACTTTAGGACACCGTGGCAACAACATTTTTTCCAGGAGCAGCTGAGTGTGAGCATTGTTCCTCCACCCCAGAACAAAACATCACTGTGTCCAGCTATGGAGTCTGGCAGATGTTTCAGAGGAGACTGAGTTTGAAACCATAAATAATAATGATAATAAATAATAAAAACTGGGATAATCTGCTTTAGGTACAGCTCTTGACTACAAGTTGAAACAAATTACAGTGGGAAGGGGTGGATTCCCCATTCCTTGATGACCTTAAGCAAACCTTTTAATTTTTACGTGGGAGAAAACATTTTTTGCCAAACTGCATGAAGAAGGGAAATGATGACTTTTAAATGCTTTTTGTTAGAAGTAGTAATGAAAAAGCCTCAAGCTTTCAGAGTCTGGGGATTATGATTAGGAGCAGAAGAGGTTTGCTGCCTTCTCCTCTAACTCAGTATCTCAGAAAAATTCAAAAAAGAAAACCTGGAAATCAGTTCAATAGGAAAAGCCTCTTAGAAACAGCAACAATAAAACTAATGATTCAAGTAGAACAATGTAATTATCTGGAAAATAGAAATGCATATGGATCAGGCCAGCTGAATGGAATATAGCCTAGCATGCAGAAGGAATGAGATAAAGACATTCCTAAGGCCATGCACATTATTTTACAAAGACAGAGAAGCAGAGAATTTACCACAAAACTTAAGAAAAGTCAAGGAACATCATTTTTCAAGAGGTGAATGTGTAGTTGCTTCTGCCTGCAGCAAATGCAACAAAACTAAAAGGAAAAAGCCAAGGGCAAGGTCTTGGATACCATTTTTTTGGATGTGTACTACCTGGTTCCTCAAATAGAAGCATTGATGGTTAGAGACTCTTCAAAATGTTGGGGTATTTTTTTTTCTAGTTGTTTTCTTCCACAGAGTTAAATAAATCATCACCATTTATCACTTTCTTTTGTGCAAAATTCTTGAAATTAATCTGTTAATGTGACTAATCAACAACCAGTGTATCCATACAGCCTTCAGTTCCACTTTCAATTTTGCAGCAATGGCAAAAGTACCTCTGTATGGAAGGTTAAATTGCTGAAAAAACTTATTTTCAGTACCTAATGTTCTAAGTTTTCTGTCTTAAGCTGAATCCTGGAAAGCAATGACTGACCATGGAACCCAAGCCTGCAGGGGTGATGTTGTAGCTGGCACAGATGTTGGACTGCCTTGCATAACAGGGTAGACAGGCAATTTGGGGGAAAGGATTTGCCAGGTCTGAGATGAAAATGGATAATTAACTGGGATATGGTAATACTGGCTTGGATGGAATGAAATTCAGGATTGAATAAAAAAACTCTTTGGTTTTGGTGGTTTTTCAAAGACGATTTTTACTATCTTCTAAAACCAGCCCAAATTCTCTTACCAGGCACTGATTGCATTGTCCAAGGAAGGTGAATGTTTTTTATCATTAACCCCAAATTCCAGACAAGATGTATTTTTCAACCCAGATATTTAGCATTAAAAAGGAAGACAGCCTCTGACTGAATTATGTTTTTAGTAAGATCTTGGAAAGGCCAACTGAAAAAAAAAAGAAATAAAATAAAATAATTCTTTCAAATTGCTGAACATGACTTTGTTTTCTTTTCCTTTGTGTCAGTAGCATTCCCTTCAGAAATTCCCAATGGGCGTGTGACTTGAAGACACACACTCTGCCTCTTGGCTGCAAGTTAATACATGGGATACACCCAGACTGGCCCAGCTGTGGGATAAAAGGAAATTTTCCATTCCATTACCCTTCATCCTGGCTCTTGGAAAGATAGCTCTGTTGACAAGGTGCCAAATGTAGCACATAATGGACCTTATGAATCACAGTCATTGTTCCTTGGGTGTAGAGGGACAGTACAGAGGTGATTGTATATATTAACTACCGCAGTGATTCAGGTCTTAATCGGGAAGGAAAAGATTTGAGTGGTCACTTGGATGTGTGTTTTCCCATGTACATATGAGAGAGTTTACAGGTTCTTCCAGCACTGAAGGTGTTGTACACGTGGTAGATGATGCACCTGTGGTAGATCCAGGTATAGTAGATCCAGCTGTGGTAGATCCAGCTGTGGTAGATCCAGCTGTGCTCAATCCAACTCTCCCCCTGGCAAAGCCAATGAGAATTCAACATTGATCTCAATAAGAGCAAAGAGGACAACAAAAAGAAGGACTCAGGATTTTACCAGTCTGTACTCAGAACTGGTGAGCCAGCACCTCGAGTCCTGTGGCCTTCTACCCTTCTTCTACTTGTATCTCTTCAAGAGAGACATTGAGGGGCTGGAGCAAGTCCAGGGAAGGGCAATGCACCTGGGGAAGGAGCACAGGTGGTCAGTAGTGTAGACTTTATGTTTTAATACTTTGTTTTAATAACACAGACCTGTTCAGGTATTGACAGCTGACTTCTGCAGCAGAAAATGGTCCCTAACACTATTTTATCCTTGTACAGATGGAGACTTTCTGCTCAAAAAATTGGACACTGGGTGCCAGAAGGCTTTTTTTTTTCCTTCCATGTCTTCTGTGACTATTCGCAATGCCTATACATGGAACTATGTGCATAAATAAAGTATAAATCTGCATCAACAAGCATTTGTGTGGAACAGGAAGGGATTTTTATATTATTAGGCAAGGCTCTTTCTATTTTTATTTCCTGTTGAAAAATTTTGGTAATGATTAAAAGGCAAAAGAAAAAAACATAATGGCTTTCACAAGTGCTGCTTTCTATTTTAGGAAAAATTTTTAAAAAAAGAAAAAACCCAGAATCTCACACTGTCACATTCTTGAATACTCAATGTTTGTGACCAACTCTTCATTTAGAAAAAATCATGAAAGCTCTACCACGTTTCTGACATTCTAGCTTTAATTGAATCAAGGCCAGCTAATTGGCATCAACAAACTATGGTATATTCAACAAATAATATCTCAATGATTATAAACATAGAATAATTCCAAGTTACAGCAGAGCTTTCCTATACTCTGTTCCAATGCTGTACACAAAGTGCTTTTTGGGACTTGAGTGTTCTGAGATCTCTTGCAGTGGATCCATTCACTTACAGGCCGTGTGGTAAGGAAAAGAGAGCTCCAAACCCCTACCAGAGAAGTCTCTCCTTCATGGCACAAGAGCTGAGAAGTCCAATAAATTGTCAGTGTAGGTTAATGCACAATCCATACGTGTGCAGTTTTTTCTTCCTTTTCAAGTGAGTTAGCATTGGAGACCACAGGGTCACACAGAATCACAGAATCTTCCAAGCTGGAAAACACCTTCAGGATCATGTCCAACCTTTGACTGATCCCCACCTTGTCAACTCAGAGCCACATCCAGGCATTTCTTGGACACCTCCAGAGATGGTGACTCTACCATTCCTTGGGCAGCCCATTTCAACGTTCAACAACCCCTGCCATGAAGGAATTCCTCCTGATGTCCATCCTGACACTCCCTTGGCACAGCCTGAGGCTGTGTCCTCTCATTCTGTCACTGTTGCTTGGGACAAGGGGCAGCCCCCAGCTGGCTACACTTTCCTTTCAAGGAGACCTAGAGAGCAATCAGGGGCAAGTCAGGAAATCCCCACCTCAAACAGGGCTGTCTTCAAGGCCAGTTGGGTTTCACAGAGCAGTTCCATGTCCAGCTGAGCTCGAGTGTCTCTAGAGATAGCAATTCCCTGACTTCCCTTCCCTTCCTCTTTCCATATTTGACTTACAGTGAAACCTTATAGTGAAACCATTTTTACCCTGGATCTCATCAAAATTTCTGTAGTGTTTTATGCCCATTGTCACTTGTCCTCTCCTTTTACTACTCTAGAAAATCAGGCTTTATCTAAATTCCTTAACCCAAATTAGACTATGAAAGAGTCCTGTGACACCTGCTATGTAGTTTTCTTTATAATAATCTGAATAAACCCCACTTCCTCAGTTTATCCGTGTATGTCAAATGCATCTCTGGTCCCCTGAACATCTCAGTGAACATCTCATCTCATTCCATTCAGCTGGAATGTCCCCATTTTGGCAATGTCCTTATTGTACTGGAAGGGGAGATATATAATTCTGTGCTGCACAATAAAATTTGGACCAAATGCATCACATTTGTGTCCCTTATTGTGCTGCAAGCCTGAGCCCCCCTTATACCCACCACAGTGTGCAGCTGTAGAACTCTCATGGTGCAAATGGTTCAGGCAATGGGCTCTGCTACTGCAAAGAGAAAAATATGAAAATACGTTTCAGTCAGAGTTTAGGCCACTGCAGAATGTCAGCAAATTTAATCCAGATTATGAAAGGTATGCACAACCTTTTCATCTGAACAGAAAAGTTGTGAAATTTAGCTTGGGTGGGGTGATTTTTTCAAAAAAAGCAATAGGTAAATAAAAAATCCAGTAAGTAAAAAAACAATTTACAAAAATAAAACAATAGGTAAATAGGTAAAAATTGCTCTGATTTATCGACTATGTAGCTCTGCATATTGGAGCAGAAGGAAAATAATGTGCTAGTGAAAAAAAAAGGCAACAACCTGTAAAGAATGTTCATCTTCAGAGGTAAAAAGTATGGAATAAAAGGGAAAAATGGCACTTAAATAAACAATAGAAACAAAGAAAATTTTTTTTTCTTAATGTGGAGTCATTTTCAAGGTGGAATCATGGATAGTGTTCTCTCAGGGAGAAGTGGTGTTTTCCATCCTAAATTATTCTTTTTGTAAACACTTAACATAAAATATTGTTGGTTGATTTACCAGTCACCTTCACACTTCACTACTTGAGAACGTTTTGTTTGTGCTTAACAAAGGCAAAGAGTTCTCTGCTGTTTGGCCTGCCTGCTTTAAATGTAAATATGAAGACATATATTTGCTTTAGGTTTTGACCTTTCTTGGTGGCTTCTGCAGCTGATGAATCTGAAATGACAAGAGGCTCTCTTCCCAGCTGATATTCCTGCTAAAACTTTGGCTAATTGTAAAACATGAAGGAAAACAGAGGAGCTGGCTGTAAAATTGCTGTACTCAATAACCTCAGTATGGGCCATTGACGTCAAAACAGAATGATCAATTCCTGGAACAAAGATTTAAAGACCCACTAGAGAAGAATCTCAATTTTTAAGAGAGCAGAAAGCTCTTTCTTACTAACTCAGGACTATTCTATATATACCAAGAGGAGAGTGCATGTCTTGATTAGAAATTCATATTTATACATAATGCATAGCAGAAAAATGTAGATTTTAGGGTCCTTTGGAGATCCTAGAGAATTTAGTCATCACAGCAAAGCTGTGCTGAGCAATCTCATCCAACCAGATTTTCATTTGCAGCCCTTATTACTGGAGACAGTGTGATATGGTGTGCTGAAAACAAATGCTCTGTATCCATTTTCCCCACAATTACTAAAGCTGACACTAATAAATGCAGAGCACAGAGTACTGCATGAGAAGAGGATCCCATTTTTGAAGATCATACATTTCCATCAGTGTCTCAGCTGGCAGGGGAGTCTGGGCAGTGGTTGTGTCCCTCTGCTTGTCCCCTTGGCCTCGTGTCCAACGCAGGTTACAGATGTGGGATTGTGACCACTGCAAAATCCTTCCTCACTTACCATGACCTAAAAAACTTAAAATGATTTAGAAATGATTCTATTTGGGTACTTCACCCCGTCATTAACAGATGGGAACCAGTTCATTGACTTAGGGACCAACTCAGGATTCATCACACTAAACTTTGCATGGGGAAATCTTCTCCTGTCAGACACCTGCCTGGGTGTTTATGGAGCTGTGCCAGAGATTAACTTCACATCAGCCATGGCACAGCTGCCTGAGCAGAGAATTTACCCAACACTTTGAGAAATTCTGCTCCCCACAGACAGAAGTCTGCTGGTTGCAGTCACTGTGCAGATCCCAATAAAAAATCTCACCTACATTCACAAATAATCAAAGAAAATGGGTGAATTCTTTACAAACAGTGCTCTCTTTGGGGTGAAAGCAAGGCAAGAACATCAAACTGGCAACACAGGGAGTACCAAAGCTTAAGTACTACAAAAAAAATGGCTGAAATAATGTTGGTTTTTCTAACATTACCTCACATTTTAGGGCTGCTGTAATTATGTTGTAGGTATTAATTTGGAAAGGATGTCAGAAAACTGATCTTCAGCATTGCAGCTGTTAGAAACTGGCCCAGACAATGTGCTGTGGCTACTTAGTGCTTAGGGCTGCCTTTACAGAGATAAGGGGTAGAAGGTGTTCCAAAGTGGGGTTCATGGACATTTGTGTCTGCAAAGAGCTGCCTTTCACACGAGGCTGATCCTGTGTGTTTCAAAAGTGAAACAAAAAATAGAAAATGGGATTAACCTTTCTCCAAAAGGCCAGAAATGCCAATGTGTCCGAGACTCCTAAAATAAACTGGTCCTTCTGAAAATTGCGTTTCTGTCTCAGGAGCCACAGGAGTGAATTTTCTCTCCCTATGAAAGGGAAGAAAAGAATAGGAAATCGAGGGGGGTTTTTTTGATTAACATGATCTCGTTGGAAGGATGAGTTTCTGACGTGTTGTCAGTGACTGATTTTGGGGTAGCAAAAGAGAAATCTACAGCACAAGGAGAACAAGATGATCTGTGGAATTCCTGCTCTCAGCAGCACCATGTGGACACAGTGACCTTCAAAGAGGGAGTGAGTTATTACAAGGATGAAAAGAATGGCAAGAGAAATTCTAATCAATAAGAACAAATCCCCCCTTGCCTTTGTCAGGGATTTTGAACCTTGTCTTCCAGATATTTTATTTGTACCTTGCAGGAATTCACATCTTGATGGCAAGTCCCTTGCACAGGAAAAACCTTATGTGGCACGTCTGTGTTTTCAGTAGGACTTGATAAGGAATTTCACCTCATTCATGGAAATCCTGAGCTTGGATTTATCCCAACTTTTATAGAGCAAAATTTGAAACACAAACCTCGTATCTGGTTTCTCTGGGCAGTTGGTGGAGGGAGATAAGGACAGGATAATCTGCCATGCACCAGTGTAACAGTGAAATAATCCCCTGGCACAGCTCTGCTGCTTTCAGAACATCAGGAACATGGATCAAAAAATGGGTAGGCTAAATTTGAAATTAATGCCAGGTTAATCATTTAGAGAGATGGCCCTATCCTCTGTTTTATCCACATGTACTGACAGCCACTTTCAGTGCAGGGCAGTGGGAATGGATGTGCACAGAGCAAGGAAATGCATTTTCACAGCACTTGGCAAATGCAACTCAATGATTTTATTTCACATGACTGTCCCCCAAAGACAGAAAATACATGCACACTTATTTTCTTTATTTGACAAATCTTTAATTAGAAAATCAGTCTTTTCTTTATTATAAAATTTCACAGGCTGATAAATCTTGGTAGATTATAGAGAGAATATTTTTTTCATGAACCTAATATAAAAGTTAAAATAAATAACAGCATTCATCAGATTATCTCTTCCCCCCCCACTATGTTCCCAATTACAAAAAAACTTATAGTCATCAATTTTTATTTAAAAACCATAGATGTATATTGCAGCCTTTTATGAATTGCAGCCTTTTATGAATTGAAGGGATGATATTAATATTTGATGGTTTATTAATCATTTTCTGTGACTGAATGGCAGGAGTGGAAACACAACAGGCTTAGCTCTTTGTCCCTACATGGAATTTCAATGTTCTAAACTCAGCAAAACAACAACCTGCAGGGGAGCACACAGCGAGCTCGATGATTATAACACTGTCTTTTTAAAAAGAAATCTCTGAGTGTTAATTAGCATGAAAACGTTGAATTGATTACACAGTGGAGCTTGCAGTTTTATATTACAGGCTTGCTCAGGGTGCTGCTGAGGTGCTGCTGGTGTGCTGTGCTGCCCATGAGGTGTGGGCAGGCTATGGATCAGGATGCTCCAGGGGAATTCACGTGGGACTGACACAAAGAGACTTTGACTAAAGGTGCAGGAGGTGACCTGGACATTTTTTACAGAACTGCATCAGATGTGGTGACCACTGCTGAACTCACCCATGCACCCACATGCAAGGGAACCTGGAAATGGCCCAAAGTTTGTTTACAGCATGTTTACAAAGCAGCTGCATCCCTGGAAAGGAGAATCCGAGCCACAGAATGAAATCTCGTATGAAAAATGAATATACAGTATCTACATCGCCTTACCATCCTCATTAAAACAAGGAGCAGTTTACCATTCATAGCTAATTAATAGAACAGAGTCTAAAGTCTGGGATTTTGTATCTATTTTGCATAGTCCATTTAATACCCGGTATTTTCTCACTTGCATGATTAGAGTCTAAGAGAAACAGTTAAATAAATACACAGTCATTTACATAATGTCACAGTTTATTTAAAGCATTTTGAAGCTGAAACGATGAAAAGAGGACTGGGTAAATTACTTGGCAAACTGCACATAATTTATTACTACACTGAGCAAGTATATTGCACTGTCTAAAATAGTCACTGTTAAATTACCAACTTTTAGACACTGTCTAGATAATTTTCTGTGATTTTACCCCCCTCCCCCCCAGGCTACAAATATACATACAGCTTTAAGTCTGGATTGTAATGGAAGCCCTACTGAAAATAATTATTTGTTGTCATCCCAAGGTTGGGGTCAGCCATGAACATAGCAATAATGCAGCTCTTCTTGGCAGACACCTCACTGCTGATTCCCCTGTACGTGCCCCAGCCTCTTCTGAGGTGCATTTGTCAACACATTCTCAGACTGTTCTCTCAGCAGGCTTGTTCTAAAACCCACTAATGGTCATCAAAATACTCTCATTTCTAGGCTTTAGCCAAGTCTCAGGATGTGCCTTAATTGTTGTTTGTAGTTTTCCTGTTATTCCCTGGGAATTAGTTTGCTGATATTTGGCTGTACCCATTGTCCCAACTGTTGGCTGTCATCTGAGGAGGTTTAGTCCAAAAGCAATCCTTTCAGAACTGCACTCACCTCACCTCTCTATGTCTGTGCATGAGCTAGAACATCTGATAATTCATCTGTGCATGAACTAGAGCTCCCAAGCTTCCTTCCTCTTCAGCAGAAAGAAGCAGGTATTTTTAGGGCCATGAATGACACAATTCATTTCTCCTGGGCTTTTTTCACCTTTGTTGTGACACAATGGATTGTGCTCAGGAAATGCCTGCTTCTGTCTTTTGGCCAAATATAGACTCTAGAAATGCCCCTATTTTGGCCAGAAAAATCCCAGGTTCTCATGCTGGAGTCTTGTTCATGCTTACATGCTTGGTTTGGAAGTTTCAAAAGCTGTCATCGTTTACCTGCCAGCACTGATCAAGGTCAGACAAAGTTTAACTGCAGAAGCCATGAGGTTGTTTATCTCAAGCATACTGAAAAGTCTGATTTTGACACTTTGCAGGAAACTGCCACCTTGAAATTGCACAGAGGTTCCTAATCATGTGTTTTGCTGGAGGATGAATTTGTCTCAGTTAAGAAAATACAGTTGGATCAGAGCTTCTACCAAAAAAGTAGAATGGAATTGAGTTATCTTTTTTTCTGGTTTTTTTTGTTGTCACTAATCATCATCAAAAGAACAATCATTACGATGTGCAGGTGGTTTGGCTGAACACATGGATGCATTTCAAGTTCTTCCACGTTTCAAAATGCAGAAGGTTTCATAACTACAAGTACTGTACACTAAAAAAAAAAAATTACATATTCAAACTCCTGATATTAATGAGCCCGAAGTATGGACTTCATTGAGCTAGTGCTCAGTTTCAAATATGAAATTGAGTTCAGAAGGTAACTTTGTGTAACAAATGTAACACAATCTCCCTTCCTAATTTATGTCCTGAAATTCAAAAACAACAAGGAAAGGTCAAAATGAAACAGCTCGGAAAGCATGGCATTATCTCCTCTTTGTCCTGAAAATATCATTAATAACTGAATGGATCCTGGGAAAGATTTGGACTAAAAATATAAGATTGATGTTACCCTGGGTATTATTTTAGCATCTGTTCTTGTATTATTATATATTGCTCAGTCCTTCGAACCCTCTATAAAAAGCTGCATTCACTTTTGCACCAGTCAAGTCATACAAACAATTTTGGAAACTGCCTTTTCTTGTCTCCTACAAACTGATGCAAACAAAACCCTGCAGAAGTCAAAGGGAGCATTTCCAACAGTTCCAGCAGGCTGTGGAACAATCCTCAGTGAAAGGAAGTGAAATACAGGATGAGCCCAAGTGGGAGCCTCTATCCAAAAGGACTCAAGTCTCAAAAGCTGCCACGCAACAAATCCTCTGTGAAGCTTTTGCAGGACTCAGAACATTCGGTGTTCCCCCTCTCTAGGGATGGCCATGGCACACAGCATGCAAAGAGTGTCTCAAAGAGCTCTTCAGCAAACAACAGACACACTGCCCCTAGGACAGCATAATGTAAATGATTTCACAAAAATGCTACACAATTTAATGCTCAGTGGTAACTAATATTGGGAAATGCCGGAGCACAGAGACAGAAAATGAGGAATTTTCTGTTTCAAACATACACGAGGCATCCCCCTTTGCAATGGATGTGCTGAGAAAGCAGAACCTTTTGCTGACTCATACTGTAAATTTTCATCCTCACAGACCATGAACTAAACACTGGGTCATGAGCTAGTAAAATTTATCATTTGATTACAAACAGCTTTTAAAATATATATATATACACACACATAAATTAATCATTTATTTACATTTGGCAATAAAACATGAGGTTACTCATCCATTATTTATCCCTGCAGTGGAAAACAAGAATGGGGATGCAAAATTTCACTGAAACTTTTCTTGCTTGTGCTGTACAACATTTTGTTCTGAACTAAAATCCCTGGAGTCCCTTCACCCTTAAATTTTGTTCCAGAGCAATAAGCAAATCTTCTGCACAGATGGGAAAACACATGGTACTCCTTGCCCAGGCTTTCAAGCAGAAAAGAAATGGCATCTTGCTCCTTTATTTTTGCTATATTTTTGAGTGCTCTCTGTTTTATTTTTGTTGAGAATAATCTAATTTCACCTGCCACAAGAGAAAACCTAAGATAATTATTAAAGTAAGAGGAAGATGTGAGGGCTGAATCCCTGATTATTTTTGGCACAATAAATCCATTGCTCTTAAATGCAAAACTGTTAAATTTTACCAGTAGTGGAGCAATACAATACAGATAAGATATTGTAGGAATTTTTATAGGCAACTATTACCAGGAATTTCTCATTGGTTTTTTTACCTAAATCTGTGTGTCTTTTTCCACCTGCCCTCCCAAGAGCTGTAGCTGCCTTGGTGCAATCTTTGAGCATTTTTGTTTCAAGAGATCCTAGATATCAGAGCCCTCTGAGTTCTGCCCTGGAATGTGCTGTTATATCAACACTTCCTTTCTTACAAATGGCATAAAAAGTTGTGTTTTACTGTTGGTTTTGACTATGTAGCAATTATCATCATTTATTATTAGTTTTATTCCCAAATCCTGAAAGAGATGGATTTATAAATTATTCATTTTTTGTGTTTGAAGCATTTCAATATTTTTCCTGAAAATATTACAGTTTGTTTATTGAACTTGAATTCCTTCGGTTCTTGTCCTTGGGACGTTTCCCTGGAACTGCCTCACTGTCTCCTCTGAGGTGTTAGAGTTTCAGCATCCTGACTGGCTCAAAGCTGGGCTACCCCTCTTTCAATGCCAGCACAATTCCCATGGGATTCACTGCACCCATGGCCCCTTTCTTAGGGAGATTTATAGATCCCCCACCTAGGCAGCCCATGGGAGGGGCTGTTTGTCCGTGGACCCTGACCAATACACTGAAAATCATCAGCAGCTCCTGTTGAGGAGTCAGATTATGGCACATGATTTGGGAAATCGTATCACTCATGGTTAACAGCCTCGAGAGGAACAGAAACTCCACTTGACAACAGTTCAACCAAGTTTGGCCAACTTTGGCTACTCAGTTGCTTGAATTTTTTTAAAAATTTACATACAGAAAACTTGATATGTTTTGTTGTTGAGTGCAGTGGGATCTTAGAATGGCTTGGGTGTGATAATAAACCTATCATACACAAAAAATCTTTGCTGTCAGCACCTCTGTGCACAAAGAATCGACTTTGACCACGTGCAAACACACACAAAACATTTACATGCCCCTCTCAGGACAATAGATATCCACACAGCCATCTGTGCAGGAAAAGAGTTTTCAGTGGGTACCAAACAAACCTGCTCTGTCCAGGAGAAGTTTCAGAGCTAGGCAGAGTACTCATGTACTTACAGCCTTGCAAAAGCTTTCACACAAAGGTAACACCATGGGCAAGGTGTAAGAGCAGAGGGATGTGCACTCTGAGGAGCACATGAATATCTTTGACAGACATAATCTCTGACAGGACAAAATAGTTCTGTGTGCTTACAATGCCTTCAAGAAGCTGCTCATGCAGATTAACACACTAACAACGTCCTCTTATTCTCTCCTTATCTGCTGTATCTCCCTTCACCTCCTCAATACACTCTTCACTGTGTTATCTTGCATTTCACACTTGATCTCTCTCTTGTCAAGGAATTATGTTTCTAGAAATGTCAGTCTGTCAGCTACTAAAATGACATAAAAAGGAATTTCTGATATGCAGTTATCTAAAGCCTCAGATCTGGTTCCTCACACACTCTAGAAATTTTGAAATCTTTTGTTCCTATTGATATTAGAGAAATTAATGGAGTCTGGACATAATAATCCAAGAGCAATATACGACATAGAAAGTTTTCTTTGCCATTCCTGATGACACCATAGATGTGTTTATTGTGGCATCAAGTTTCTCTGTTCCATGTGATCTGCACCGTCCTCTCATTTTTCAAAGGTTTTTGGTTAGGATGTTAATTACACCAGAGATGCCAGTAAAAATATATTCTTGACAATGGCCCTTGGTGTAAAAATATTGTGTCTCTTCTGCCTGCTTTATCTAATTAAAAAGTTCCCATTTTGCTTTGCTCTACTTAAAGTTTATTGAGTTTTGGGTCACAATGAAAAACTTGTTCCATTTCTTGGCTTACTCAGCTAAAAGGTACTCAGTGGCTTGACAAACTTTGTTCTGCTCTTATTTATGTGGTTTTCAGCTTCTGGCTAAAAGCATTCAGGTACAGCTGTTCCCAAACCTCCAAACAGAAGGCAGTGCTACAAACCATATGAGGGCATGGTTTTATACCAAATCCCAAATATTGTAGTGAGTGAAACCAAACCCCCAGGTCCAGATTGTGCCCACTTGGGAATGACCTAAAATGACAGCATGTGTACAAATAATTTCTTGGGGAAGCAGCTCTGTCATTTCAAGGTGTAATCCAAAGATTATGGATGGTGTTGAACGCTCTCAGATCAGCAGTGAGATCTTTGAAACAGCTCCAGATGACCTGAGACACATCAGGACAGTGCTGGCCACCTGCAGAACAGAGGGGAGGAGGGCAATGTGCTGCCCCAATATTAAAACCTCTTGCCTGTAAAGGTTCTCTGCTTCATTTACAACTGTGTATTGTCCCAGCACTTTTCCCAAAGTGTTTTCTTTTTGATCACTTAAAAAGTGAC
>PYHW01010395.1:1128873-1154634 GCA_013186435.1 Turdus rufiventris | reverse complement strand
GGGACAGAATTGAGCTTTTCCTTCCTGTTGATGAAAGTTGAGGGTTGAGACATCAAAGGGATTCTGTCAGGGTTTTAGCAAAAGCTGCTTTAAGTTGACTTTACCTGCATGAATAATGGAACCTATACCTTACATTGTTAAAAATTAATGACTTTTTAAAAGATTAATGCATTTGTAACTAGCTTTGGTTCCCATTTCCTTCTGCAATACACTCTTCAAAAGCAGTGAAATTTATTTGGTCTATTTTAGTTTCATTTCTAGGCAATCTCACATTTTTTGGGTTCTCCCATTAACACTAGGATGGCCAGGATTTTTGATCACATCTAAGGATTTTTGAGTCCTTGATTAGATCCCTTACTGGTACAAAAGTGATGAAAGTACAAGCTCAGAAAAATGGACTTCTTAAAGTTCTCTGTCTGGGGAGCTCCACTAACAAGGCAATCTCAAAGCTGCTGTACAGCCAGGCTTTTCAAAGCCTTTGCAATGATAAAAGCACATTTATACCAGATTTTTTAAAAATCCTAAGCACTAAACCTCAATGGGAGCCAGGCACCAACTTTAGGAATCTGATAAAAATTCTACCTTGTTTCCTGACTTTTGTAGACATTGGCCACCTTGGGTCATTGATGCTTTGTGGAGGCTGCTCATACTTTTGGCAGTGTTTCAAGGGGGTTTCTGTTACATTGGAACTTTTATTTTGGTTCAGCTGCATCTATTTTTAGCAAGTCAGCACATGAATCACATTTTTCAGGAACCAGCTGTCAAGGGACTTCTCGTTAGATTTTATGAGCAGGAGATCCCTTACAGTTCTGTGGTCTTAAAAGAGCTATTCCTCTGGGAATTTCTCTGAAGAATTAAAAATAGAAAGTTGGCTGATTGAGAACATAAGTGCAAATTTATGCTGAGGATCTATTTGTAACAGTTTTGCCACATCATTTTGGTCCTCCTATTTAGAGAACTTGCTGTATAATGTCACAATGAAATCTTAGGAAAAAACACCATTGTTTGGATGTCAGGGATTGAATTAAATGATTGAAAAATGAGAGAAAAATAACATACAGAAATCCACAAAATTTATATGCTACCAAGCTGCCAGATGCTACCAACTATATTCTATTTAAACGGAGGCTTTTCAATTTATAGGGATGTCAGAAAATGTGATGATGAGATGACCTGATTTGTATTCCATCCATGTGCTAATTGATTTGGGGAAGATTTTTAATGTTACAGTGCAGAAATGGATACATTTCTATTTAGAAAGGTGTCTGTCATCTTTGTGGCTGAATATGGATAGAGAATTTGTGCCAGTGTAATTGCATTTTTATGATCACAGTTACAATCTTAATTTACAGCAAAGGCTGAAACATTGCTGATAGCAGGAAAAAGGATTTCAGTGAATGAATGGTTATTTTGCTCTGTGGATGTAGCGCAGTACTTGGTCTGAACTGCCTGTAAATATAAAAACGTGAATTTAGCTTCATTTGGAGCTCTCAGAGGTGCAACCCTGCTCTCCATTGATTTAAAAGTCAAGGGCAGTGTGGCTGAGCACAACCATCTGACAGCATTAGATCTGCTGTCTACCATTAGATCTGCTGCTGGTGCTGCCCTTCTTACCCCCAGTCACATTTCAGAACTGTCATTAGGAAGAAATTCTTGGTTGGGAGGATACTGAGACCCTGGCACCGGCTGCCCAGAGAAGCAGCTTGGAAGGATTCAAGGTCAGGCTGGATAGGGTTTGGAGCAGCCTGGGATAGTGGAAGGTGTGCCTGCCCACGGCAGGGCTGTGGAATGAGGTGAGCTTTAATGTCCCTTCCAACCCAAACCATCCTGTGACTCCGGGATACACCTTGGGAGAAAGGGAAAAAGAAGGCTGAGAGAGGTAAATGAAACATGGAGCTCACCCCTGGAGGCAGGACCTTCCCATCTCCATCCATCACAGGCCTGTGCTGTTATCCAGAGGCTGTGGGTCCGTGTGGGAAAGGGGGACTTGAGGAATTTGGGGTGCTTGAACCTCTGAGTCAGAAGGATGTAGAAGACACCAGGAAAGTGGAGATATAAAAATGCAAACTACAGCCAGAATGGGAATAGAGTTCTGAAAATGCCTGTGGGAGAATTTTGGTATAAATCTGGAGAGAAGAGGGGACTTTCTCGGAGCCAGAGAAGCTGCTCCCTCCAGCCTGGAGGCTGTGCCTTTCACATGCTTCATTGGTGAGAGAGGAGGAGGCTGAAGAAATAGCTGAATTCTTTATTGATTTCTCCTGCCAACAGAAATGACTGCAACCTCCAAAAGATGGATAATTGCCAGGAAGGGAAAGAAAAAAAAAGTCTAAAAATAGATCTATTCCTATCTCAATTTATATTAACCATTTTTTTTTTCTTTTTTGACTGGTGTTAGACATTATAAATGTAGTAGGGGAGTGAATTTTCCCTTGCCTTCTGCTGCTGCAGATTTACTCATACTCCAAGGGTTGTGGACTCCTTTAGAGATGCTCTCTTTTAAGATATACTCTGAGAAAATGATTAGGACTTTAAACTTCCATTTGTTAAGAAACATATGCAAGCGTCTTTGAAAGAAAATTCTCTATAACTCTGAAACTATTCTGAAAACACTGGAGCCTGGAGGGGTTTTCTGGAATAGAATTCTGTATTGCCACAGGTGCACAGTGTATTGGGTAGTCCTGAAAAACAGATCTTTAACACTATTTTTCAGGGGTTTGTTTCAAAGCTCTTTCAGTTTACCTCTGCTGGCACTAGTACCTTCCCAAAATTTCATGGTGCTTTGACCAATAATCAAAGAAATCAGGTAAAATTTGAGCTGGTCCACACACACTCAAGGGACTATATTTTGTCAGCTACTTAGGAGAGACTGTGATCTGCATAGCACAACAGAACAGAGATATACGAGCTATATTTACCTTATCTGAAGATAGAAGAAATAACAACCTTATCTATATAATCAGTCATAAGTCATAAGCTTCGAATTTGCAGTCATCACGAGTCATTAATTATATATGACATTATTTTTAAAGATGGCACTTTAACAAACAGAAACATTGAGTTTTCTAACAAGAAGCCAAGAAATAACAGCATGGTTATGCTATGGCAGCTTCTCTGCAGCACCAAATTTAATTTTTGGATTTGTAGCTTCTTTTCCTCAACCAAGAACAAAGCGAATCCCATTTGCAACTGGTCTTTATTCCTGCCTTAGAAGGAATTAAACACCCAGCTACTTACAGTTCAATAAAGTCTTCAAATCCTGTGTGAACAAAATGAACAAAGCTCATGAGCACATGTTTTCTCCTACAGACACCCATGGGATGGGAATATGTGCTTGGAAGGCATGGGTGAAAATGGGAATATCTGTGCTTGTAGAGCTATTCCAGGCCATGGATACCAGAGTTAGTTAGAGAATATCTCAGCAAAGGTACTGGTTTGGTTTTGAAAATGAATGGCTGTGCTGGTGTGTTATTCACAGGACAGCCTTGTTCCAGCACAGGAGGGATGAGCTCCAGCACAGAGCTGGGCTGCAGCTTTGCATCTGTGCTTGCAAACCGCTTTGTCTCCTCACCATCCCAGCACTTCTCAGTGTAGAAATCGCCTCTGCAAGGCTCTAGGTTGGCGCAGATTTGGAATTCAGGAAGCAAATTCCCTTGCACACTATAGGATGAATCCACATAAACTATGGTTATGTCAACCAGTGAAGTTTCTTCTACTTTATGCCCTGTTTTTGCTATTTACAGCATTTTCAAACTTGCACCAAAAGCCAAGGGACTGCAGCTAGAGTGGTAAGTAGCAAACCCATGGCCATGCAGCAAAGAGGATGATTTGGGACCTTGCTGTCAAGCCTTGAACTGTTCAGATTTACTCCAGGGAAGTGTCAGTTCTGGAAAGCCCCTGAGAGTATCTGCAGGAGCCTTCACCTTCACAAAGTGGTGGGGAAGAGCTGCTGCAGGCTGTGATACAGCACTGACTGCAAGCAGCAATGGCTGTGTGGTGAGACTCAGCTCTTCTTGCTCCTCCAGCTCTTGAAAATCTCAAGGGAAGACTTTCCACTCTGCAGCAGTGATTATGCTTTTAAAATGCCATAGATTTGGACACAGAGGAGCAATGAGGATGGAATATGTTGCCTTGGCTTCTTCCTTCCTACCCCTCGGTTCTTACACATCCAGTTGTCTCAAGTCACAGAGCAAGTGCATCTGTAGGATTAAAGCAAAAGGATTGTGCCCTGGATCCTGAACTCAGTATTTTTGTATTCCTTTGGAATCAGCTGGATAATGAATGCCTTCAGTTGAAGAATAGAAGATATTTCAGCGGTTTTGAATGAAAATGGCCAATGGCAGTGCAGTATCACACAGTGGATAACTTCCAGAATGGAGATGACCTCCTTGTCTATCACAGAGGAAGAAGGATTGTGGGATTCCAATTTAATGTGAAAAAATGTCATCACAAACATGAAATTTTAAAGCCATCACTCAATAATTATAATTAGCCATGGCAAACTGCTCTGAATACTAAAGCAACTATAAAAGGTGAAAATTGTCTTAATTAGCAAAGATGCAGAAAATGTGTGAGACTGACTCACGTCAGGGAAGGCTCCAATTAACCTGGCCCAGATTGAGATAATTAAGAGGGCAGCTCCAATTGTGTAAAGGATGAAAAACTTCTGGTGTGGTATGAGGACTTGTATTTTTCCATCCCTGGGCCTGTTCTTCAGTGATACCTTCAGGCACATCATCTGTTTGCACAAAATTGTTTCCTGGGTTGGCTGCTGAAAGCCAGACCCACATCCAGCAAGCCCTGAGGATACTCTGCAAACCCTTTTGGTTATTAACTCTTTCAGTGAGTATTGTCTGTTCAGCAAGCTTTCTGCCTGGATTCTACACACACACGTTCAAGCCCTTGTTCAATACTATTTTGGGGAAGTTTAGACCAGAAGGATTGGCAAAATTACTACCCTAAACTAACAAAAAGCAATTTATTTCTATATAGGGGAATTTTATGACACACCACCTCACAGTAGGTCTCTGCTCATTGCATTGTAGCTGAAAAACTGCTCAGCCTGGACTGATCCTATACCTAGAAAACTCTTCTTCTAAAGAAGTGAATAGTCTTTAAACTGTGAATGCTGGTTAAACTGCCAATTTACAGGTGCCCTGTAAAGATCGGGTTAACTCCTTCAGGAACAGATCACAGGAATTCTGTTCTGACATGTCCTGCCCTGCTGATCACTGTACAAACCCAGGGTGCTGCAGCGGGTGTGGGAGCTGAAGGTTTATTTAGTTTTAAGAGCAATAAAAAAGCTGCCACTGATAATGAGGGCAACAGGGATTTCTGCACAAGCCATTCACTCAGGCACTTACTCAGCTTCTTATAAATATTGTGTTGGTATCCTGTACTCTAAAACTCAGAAATATCTGGGTGAGCTGCAGCCAAATATCTGAGATACATGCTAGAAAAAGCACTAAGTAAAGGAGAAACAGAGAAAAAGCAATCATCAGCACAACTGCATCATTCCTAAGTGAAATGTAAATTGCAGCTGGGAATCCAAAAGTGGCCATGAATGAAATGGTAGAGTAAAATATGCTCAAACTTTTCCACTGTCTCATATTTCTACAGGTACCACAACCAGCCAAAATACAGGTCAGTTCTTGGCAGGTGATGGGTTCTTACAGCACCAATAATACCGTGGAACACTCAATTTGCTGTGAGAAGCTGTGCCAATCCTTTGAGCTGAGGAACATATAAATTTCTTTTGTTGCCCCATGAGCTCATAGAAACTTCAGTGCTGCCAAGCCTTTGTCTGTGTGTGCTACCAGGAAGGTGCCACCTGACTTTCCCACTGTTCATGGATTTCAGAGGTGCATGGGAGAGAACCAGCAACTCAGAACAGATCTAAGATCCATCCATCAAAACACCACCAAAATCCAGCACTGAGAGCACAAGGGAGCTGTTTGCATAATGACAGCAATGAACGTGGATTTTTTTTAAGAGCTAAAACTTAAATGTCAATCTGTATAAAAAAAAATTCCTTATTAACTTTGATACTTTAGTAGGTTCCAAGTTATGTATTTATGTGGTTCTTTTCATATTTTAATCCATGCTAATTATTTTATTTCTCCCATTAAATTGATCTACAATTGCTTTTAGTTTTTTAAAAAGATACAAATAAAAATAACTGGAAGTATACTATTATTATTATTACTTTTAGACAAGAACTGTATAAATTCTGGAATGAGAAATGCAGTTTTCAGTGCAAATTGAGCAGACCAGAAATAAAATGCTACAGAAGTCTAGAATACAGGTTGGAACAACTGTCTTTATCACTGGAGGGCAGCATAAGTACCAATATAAGCTAAAATAGCAAAACCCCAGTATTTTCAGCTGTTACTTTATATGCCAGAACAGTAATTGCTGCTTCTTTGTGGCCAGCTGCAAACAAGAGATGCTGCAGCCAGCAGGTCTGACCTGCCTCTGAAAGACAGATTCGTTGTCACTAATTTTACTTTATTGTTGTAATTTCCCAGACCAAACCCAGGCTGGAGGGAAGAGAAACTTACCATGCTTAGACAACTCCTGGCAGTGAAATTTGTTTGCAAAACTAATAAACTTCCCCCCCCCCCCAATTTTAATAGCAAATATATTTGCCAAAGCCTTTATCATAATATGGCAACTACCCAACTTGCATGCAGTCTCAACCCTTTGGGATCTCTCTCTTAGAGGTTACCCAGACATAATTACCCTGTTTCTAGGAGCCCAGCAGGTTTAGGACCTTGCTTTTTGAAATGAGTCTCTAATTTTTTATTTCCAACATGCACAGAAAACTTGGTCAGCATGTTCTATGTCCTTGGCAATGAAGAGGAGAAGTTCATGCCATGGTTCTAGGCTATCTTTTATTATTCCTAACAATTTAGGGAGTTTCGGAACTATTCCTTGGAATACAGTGAAAAAACCCTTTTCATTCTCTAGGGTACTTCTGTAAGTTCGGGTCAAATCTGCATTCACCCTCATGAAAATGAAACTAGCACAGAACCAACACAGGAGGAAATGGCAGGACCTCACTCAGGCCAGGAGAAATAGAATTACAGAATCATGGAATGGTTGGGTGGGAGAGATGCTAAAAATCACCTAGTTCCACCCTCCCTTCCATGGGCAGGGACACCTTTCACTAGACCAGGTTGCTTCAAGCTCTATCCAACCTGGTCTTGAACACTTGTGAAGCATCATTGGCTCTCTGCTTTGTTCACTCATTGGCTCTCTGCTTTGTTCACTCATTGGCTCTCTGCTTTGTTCACCTTGGCAGCTGTCAGCACCTTCTCCCAAACAAAGAGGTGTCAGTAGCTATGATGTAAGAGAGGAAAATTCTTTTTCCCCTTAAAATGAATCTGTTAGAAAAGGAATAAAGAATTTCTACTTTTTACACACCTAGTAAAACAAAAATGATTCAGGTTGGAAATGACAACGGGAGGACATTTAGTCCAACCTCCCTCAGTCAGGGCCCCTTGGACCGTATTATTCAGGATCATGTTCAGATGACTTTGGAGCATCTCCAGAGAAGGAGATTCCAAAACCTCTCTTGGCAATCTGTCCCAGTGCCCAATCACCTTTACAGCTAATAAGTACTTCTCATATTCAGGTGAAAATTGCTGTGTTGTGTTTTCTGCCTGTTTTCATTTGAAAGGAAACCAGGCACATAATCTTAGTCCAGTACATTCCCTCTAAATTGGTGCCGCAGACCAGGACTTCAGCATGCAGAGACTTGAAAGCAAAGCCCAAATATTCCCATTTGCACTGAATGGAAGAATGTGAGTGAATGTGTGAATGACTTATTGTGTCCTCAGAAGCTCACTGTAAACTCCAAGGTCTTGAAACACTAACCTTAAAGAAATTAGGATTTTAGTTAAAAATTAGAAGAAACTGGACTTGAGATAGTTGCCTAAAACTTAAATAATTGATTGCCTGTAAATTTATGTTTGCTCAGCTGTGCTTGCAATGGGAAAGGATGAAACTAGTAGGTAGGTCCAAAGAACACAAACAATTGCAACCAGAAACTCATTCTTTGCAAAACTGGAGTTGCCCCAAAAGCCATTTGTATTGTTATTAATAGAAAAGGTCAGGGTGAGGAAGACTCACCTTACTTCCTCCTTTTAAGGCCCCTCCCCACAAAAACAACCACCAGACTTAATTCAAGAAGCCAACCACGCATGCTTAATAGCTATTCAAGCTAATTACTATAGGAAGCAGGGAATGGGAGATGCTGGTATTATGAATATGTAAGCTTTTGTCAATAAACAGACTCAAATTTTGCAGTGTGTATTAGAGGGTTACCCCACACTGCTGCCCAGCACTGAATAAACATACACTTTCTAACTTTAAATTGTTAGAGAGTCTTTTGTCCATCACAGTTGAGTATTGGTATTAGACCAATACTCATATTTTGGTAAATCAGTCTGAGGGATGCTCCTGGTGGAACCTGCACTATCAAGAGCAAGAGTAGAGGCAGGACAGAGGCAGGGGCAGATCTCTGAGCCATGGGGCAGCCCTGGCTGCATGTGGGCAGACCCCCTTGGTCCTCCCAGAGATGGTCAAGAAATTCTGGGAAGGATTGCCCCATGACTTTGCACTGGAAGGGTTTGGAATTCCAACTCTACCACAGTGGGAAGAGGGGCTGGGAGCTACCAGGGTTGTGAGGAGAGAGGAGAAGGAAGCAGGAGGAGTCTTGGTGAGAAAGGATCCTCTGGCAGGAGTGCTGGTGAAGAATGGAACTGGCTCATGTTCTGTGCAGACCATGCTGTAGCCAACTCTGTCTGGGAAATTGAAACATTTGGTTGCATTTCACAGAGCTTCAGGGCACCTGTAAATTGCCTATCTGTAGATAATCAGGGAGGGACCATATGCCAGCTCAGGGCTGCCAATTCCCTGGCTCTGACCCACTCTTCCCAAGTCCTGAAATGCCCTGCACCTCCTGAGAGAACGGAGGTGCCAGTTCCTGCTGCTGCCCAAGGTCTTAGCTCCACATTTGCTCTTAAAAAAACCCTGTTCATTTCCTCTAAATCTAAAGTAACAGGCACCTGACAAAATGGTACTGTAATATGGACTAATACTAAATATTTCTATTGAAGAAGGGGAAATTTTAACATTTACAAGTAACATATTTTATTGAAGATTTCAGTCTTTAAAAGACATAAGTATTTGGTATAGAATTTCAAACTCAGTAAAAGACTGTTATACAAATATGGTCATGGTTGAATCTTGAAAAATGTTAACAGTTTTCAGCAACAAGGGAGCTTTACAAGGGAGGAAAATCAATATTGACTTATGCTGTTTATCCGTAATATAGTAAAGTTGCCTACACCTGAGAAATCCCAGTAATTAAATATCTAATCTAAATTCCTACTGAGGAAAAAAAAAAAAGGTTAAGAAAATTCTGCAACTTAAAGGGAGGTAGAAAATCTGACCATTACGGGCTTTAAAAAAAAGAAAAGAAAAGAAAAAAAAAAAAGGAGTAAGTATTGCATTAAAAGAAGGGGCAAATGGAAATAAATAATGGAAAAAATTACCTGCATTTTCCTTACACAACCTGCTTAATTCAAACCCAGCACTTGGCTGCTCACAGCTGCCTTGTTTGTGCTGCTCCAGTCATGAGCTGCCCTCATGGAGCCCTAATGGCCCACCCTAACCCCCACCAAACAAAGAGAACAGTCCATCTGCTCGCTGCCCATCACCCCAGAGCTGCTTCTCAGCATTTTCATTGCAGTTACAATGACCAGAGATGCTTCAGAGGCATTAGCCTGAGCCCATTTTATGCATGTGCCTTCAAGTTTATGAACTGGTTATCCCAGACTATTCCCAGACTATTCTCCAGCTCTAGCAGCTGCTGCCAACATCATGCAAGGTCCCTCATCCTAAAGCATCTATCAGAGCTCAGGGAATTGCAGGGCATGTTTCTCTCCTTTGACTGCAGCCTGGGAGGAGACACCTGTAATATCTGATCTTTGCACGTTCCTTTCCATCTGGTCGTGTGCTCCCACAAGGTATTGTCTACAGGCATCCCAGGGGAGGAGTTCACGTTTTTCTTTAGACTCATAAATGTTTATAGAACCTCTGTACCTACTGAGTTCATGTTTTCAGGAAAAGTTTTTCAAAAAACGTTGTTCTTGGAAGAAGCAGAGATTGATTACACTGAACCTTTCTAAGGGTTTTGAGGAAATGTCTGGTCAAGATTTTCTGTTTCCTTTTCAGATTAGAATATCAGCCTATACCAGACTTCAGACTGGCAAGTACTTATGTGCATATCTTTATATGCATAGTGATGGCTCCACTGAAGCCATTGGGATTATTCACCATGTTTATGGCTTGGCATTTGCATTTGTTCTTGCGGAACTGGGAACTTGATTTCTCTTCCCAGCGTATATAATAGTTCCTTACCAGATGCAGCCACAGGACATGTGATTCTCCACTTCTGTCCTATTTATGTTACCATTCATATTTGATTTAATTAAAAAGCCACAGATGATGCCATGACAAATTCTACACTAGGCACAAAGCCTTTTTTTTTTTTTTTTTTTTATGGTGGGTGTTATTATCTTTTTTATAGGCAAAGCTGAATTTTACTTCATTGAGCAATTCCTGTCTTATTTTTAATAGAGGCATATCTAGCACTTCTCTAGTGTGTCACTTGAAAGAAATAATGACTTACATTAAATAAAAAGCTTCGTTTTTTCTTTTAGAAATGAGCTTTAACATCACAAGATACTGTATTCTCATTCTGAGTCAAATATCTTGCTACGTTTTTTTTTTCCAGCAAAAGTGCTCAGCAAGGCTTTGTTCTTGCCTGAGTGTTGTATGACTGTAACAAATCACTAAAATATCCCTGAGATGTCTTACATCAGGGAAATTGAAACCCTGAAAAATATATGTGCTTGGCACGGTTTTTCTACATATTGTGAAATTGCTACTATAATTGTAGAATTCAGTATGTTATGGGGAAAAGAGCCTCTTATTTTATGGGAAAAAGGGCCTCTATTTCTGCAAAACTCCTATTTAACTTGAAACACAGAGATAAGTGCATCCTTATTCAGCTCAGTATTTAAACACATGCTTAAATTTAAAGATGTCCCAGTCCATGAGACTTTAGAATTTGATTAAACTAAATCATTTACTTGAGTACTTTGCCAGATGAAGATCTTCAGACGTAAAATACCACTATAAACAAAGGCTGAATTGCTGTCTAAAGTTATAACTTTGAGACTGAATCAAGCAATGCCAGGATAGCTCTGCAGCCCTGAAGGAGGATGATGTGGTCTCTCAGTGTCCATACAGTGCCCTATAGTCTAAAAATTGGGTGACTGTAAGTAAATTGTCTGGTTGAATTGTCCCTGGGCCATGCCAGCACCCAGACTGTTCCAGGAGTTGCTGGGTAGAGAGCTGGTTTTCTGGAGCAAAACTGTGCCAGGGACTTCTCTAGACATTTAACAGCTTTGAAGATTAAATTCCAATATCTGTGTCATTACAAAACCTGGAATCACCTGGTGTCGAGAAGATGCACCCTGAGTTCTGTGCTTCAACTTTATCATACCCAGGACTTGGGACAGGCTCCATGAGGCTGTTCAGGAGCTGTGTGGCTCTCTGAGGTAGTGAGTGGAGAACAAATTCTTGTTCAGGGCATGCTACTGTCCCTGTTTAAGCTTTCACAGCTGGATGAGCCCTCTCTGAAATTCTCACACAGGTACAATAATAACCAAACTGACTCCTTGGCCACTCTGCTTTTCCACCTCATGGTGAATTCTGAAATGACTTTTGAAATTACCCTTTTTTTTTTCTGTTGAGGCAGAATCACATATCCCACTAATCCGACATATTTAGTATTTGGGTCTGCATGTTGGGAGTGAGGGCTAATGCCTGGGGAGGTACATACTAACCACTGCTGTCCAAATCCTGCAAAATCTCCCTTGGCAAGGAGCTGAAACCAATGGGATTTCCTCCAAGAGAATGTCTGCTTCTGGCAGACAGGATGTTTTTGTAGGTCAGGGATTATCTTCAATGTGATAAGTGTGAAAAAAGTTCAGTCCTCACTGATGAAAGAAAATAAGATCAGAGAAGTATCAAGTCAGAATTGCAAGATGTTGCAGAGTCAGATTTCTCTATTCATTGAGTCTTTTACCCTATTTGATTGACATCTCTTTTCAAATTCCCATGTAAGAAATGTCTATCCATGACTAAATCTAAAATATTTCATGTCCTAGTCTCAAATGGCTTATAGTAAAATAGTGCTTCTTGTCCTTTACAGAGGAACTCAGTGCAATATCCAACACACAGATGGGAAACTGAGAAGCAGTCTCAGAGTAGAGGCTGCCACACTGCCTTGCTCTGGGATATTTCCCTTCTCCAGCACAAGCTGGGCTGATCTGCTCATGATTTTGCAATACACCAGGTAGACTCTGGTGTGCTGATATTGCCCACATGGTGAGGAGATGATTCCCAATCCATGTAAGGAATACTGGCTGGAATATCCAGACTGATGCAGAGGGGTTGGATTCAAGCAGGACAGTGTTGAGGTACCAATCATTTTTCTGCAGTTAAGGCTGTATCAGCATTTCCACTAAAATACTTGTTTCCAGAGGTTTGTACCATTAAGCCTGGAAAATGTGCTTTGGACAGAAATTTGATGAAAAATTGTTCCAAGCAGGGGCAATAATTTCTTTCAGAGGGCGTGAAGAAACGTCCATATATTTTTGTTGCTGAAAAAGAAAAGCAGGGAAAAACTAGGCATTTCTGAGATAAAAGTGTGCTGAAAAATAAATGCCTAAAGTAAAGGAATCAAAAGTGGAAGTTTATGAGATAAAAAATTCATAAAAATGGAAATTCAGGCTTATTTTTTTCTAAATTTTCTTGCAGACACTTTTCTGTCTGAAGAAAGTATTTTGCTATTTGGACTTTGTTATAAATTAGTTAGGTCTGTACCACAGGCTGCACTTTGAAGCATAGAAACATATATTTATTTCAACAGAGTTATGCTCTCAGAATTTTCAAAAATAAATAGGGAAATTTTGAAGAGGTTGAGAGCACACAGAGAAGAATAAAGTACAAAATAAGTTGTGCTGCAAAAAGAAGATAGCCTCAGGGAGCAGGAAAGAGAAACTCTGTTTTAATGAGGAAGCAGGAAAAAAATGAGAATAGTATTGTGGGCACTGGTATGTCAGAAGAAACAAAGAGAGCTAGGCAAGATGAACCACTTCACATTTATTTGTTTTCAGCAGGGTTTTGACTGCCTGTGTGGGCAAGAAAGCCACATCCTTGCGTCTGATCTGAACGTCTGTAACCCGCCTCAAATTTTTGGTTAATGATGTTTTGCATGGCTATGGATAGGATGAGCATCCAAGTTTCACATTGGATCCTTTGCTTTGAAACCATGAAGGAGGTAGAAAGAGATAGAGAAAGGGTTGAGGGAAAAAGCCAATAGGATTAAAAAGAAAAGCCTCAAGAAAATTCTTTTACCTGGCTGCCATATCAGAAGAAGGATTTGCACCTCTCCAGGGCAGGTGAGGTGTTGTGTGGGCTCTGTAGTGAGAAGTGGGAACCTCTCAAAGAACACCTCTAAAAACGCCCTAAAAGTCTCCTTTGTCAGAGGTGTACCAGCTTGTGTCAGCCTGTGAGCTGCTGTGGTCATAGATTCCAAGTTATTCCTGGGGAAATGATAAATTCCTGATTGCTGCTCACGAGAAGGCAGAGAGAGAACAAGTGGGGCATTAAACACCTGCACTTGCATCTTCCAGCTGTCACCACACACAGCTCTGCCAAGTAAGGAAGCAAATCTGAATCTCCTCCCCAAGGGTTTGTGAAAACAAACATAGAATCCCTCCCTTGCTGAGGTGGAACAACCTGTGCTAACTCGGGGTGTGACATTGTTTATGTAAGACTACGGTGAAAAGAATCATTTTAGGTGATGGATGAGGTGATGGATGAGGTGCATTCCATATCCAGTTTCCTTTCCTGTTCAAACACCTAAGTTATGAAAGAAGAATCAAAGCTTTATCTGTCTATTACAATTTGGTTACACTCCAAGCAATGTTTCACTTGGTTTCCACTTCACTTTAATTTTCTCAGATACCCTGAATATCACTGTTTGTTTAAAGCCTCGTTGGAGCAGGTGCTGCCTCTTTGTGAAGAATCCCGTTTCCTCAACACCACAGCACATCTACTGCTCACTCACTGCCTAACTTTGCTTGCTTACAGTGTTTCCTAGGAGATCAAATGGGAGCTTGAAGTACTCAACCACCTAGTGTTGCAATGAAAAATAACTTATTAAAGTTTATAATTACTGAAAAATTAATCAGAGACTTAGCATGGTACTTGCATAAAGACAATAAGCCAAGCTCTTGTCATAGTGAAATATGGAATAACTACGTTGAAATAAATCTTAATTATGCTAGAGTTACTACTCAGTGTGACTTAATTAGGAGTAGAGCAGTGAAAGCCTTTGGGGAAAAAAAGAATGCTGATTACACAACCACTTAACTGCATATTCTTCCTTCCCCCCCGGTTCTTTTCCTTGCCATCTGAGAAAATTTCAAAACTAGAGTTGTTCAAGGAACTTGAATACACATTAACATGTGGCAGGTTACATTCTAAATAGGATTTTTTTGAAGTAAAAACTTGAGAATGATAACCCTGAAGACAATACTTTAAATTATGCATGCAAGGTGTTATGCATCCATGTCTACCTTGACCTTAAAAAGTGCATTGCTTTGTTAGGCAATAAATTTATGAAACATAGAATGGTTTATGTTGGAAGGAACCTTAAAGATCATCCAGTACCAACCACCTGCAATGGGCAGCACAATTTGCACTGCTCCAAGCCCTGTCCAACCTGGCCTGGGGTACAACCAGGGATGGGGCAGCCACAGCTTCTCTGGGCAACCTGTTCCAGGGCCTTCCTACACTCACAGTAAAGACTTTCTTCCAAAAATATAATAATATAATTTAAACCTACACCAAGTACTGGATTACAGAGGTGAAGAGTTAACACTAATTTAAAAAAAAAAAAAAAAGACAGAAGATTAGATTAAGTTTAAAATAGCCCACGGAGCAAAGTGTCTTCACTGCAGCCCCCGAGTGCAGCATGCAACTATGGCTATAGAGTATAGACAGATATATTGCTCAAAAAGCACACCAGCAAGGTAAGAGGCTCATTTGTCATGGTATCACTTCCTACCAGATAGAAAACATGCAAAGTCAAATATATCATGGCAATAAATCTGTTGACTTCCACAGGGTTATCTGAACAATGAATTCAAAGCAACATACTCTGAGGGAATGAAACCAAACCAAGAAGGAGATGCACACAGGGTTCTTGGAAGATTATCTAGACCATATATAAAATCAGACATTAAGGGAATATGCACAGTGTTGCAGGGGATTTATGGTAACTGGGGAAAAAGGTGTGCAATGAATATCCAGGATGCACCATGTTATCAGTGTCAAATTGCTTGACATGAGCTTTGTGCCTTCTTCACAGGTGCTTATGCAGCTCCAGTTAAGCTGAAAGATGCTGTAGAAAAATGTACTGTAAAGAATTAACGGGGGAAAAAAGGAAATACAAGTAGAAGGAATTAAAAAATATGGACTCTCCATCCCAAAATTATTCCATCTTTCCTTGTCCCACAGAAACTGATGTATCTACAGAAGTAAAGGCTGCACTGATCTTTTCTGGTGGATGTGGAAATTGGTTGAAGAAAGGAAAAAAAAATTGTATTAATGCAAGATGCAGCTTGTTTCTGCTTCACTCCTGCATTAACAGAGAAATAAAAACTTCTAGTCCAGTGTGAGATCAATATTTGGTGCCCATTATACAAGTGCTACTGCATGACACTGAGAGGAGTTGGTTTGATACCTCATCAAATCCTAGTTCATTTGTGTGAGGCAACCTTTAATATTGACATTTTGTGACGTCTTGGCTTACTATTCTCTGCTATTGGAATTCCAGTTTTTTAAACAATCTGTTGTACATAAAACTTCATAAGCAGAAGATAAAATTTGGGCTGAGTTATTCCTGGGGCTTATACCTAAAATTGCAGCTTGGGAGACATGTTTATAATCTTTTCTCTTTCTCTTGGTATTTTGTCATTTTAAGTGGGGTTAATCTTCCCAAGCTTGGATGAGCCTGCATTGTTGATGTCTGTGTTCTGACTGATTGCTGAGCTTTCTTGACCACTTGATGGACAGAAATTCATATTTTTAAAAATGTAATTCATTTATTCCTAATACACAACTGTAAAATGGATCAGAAGTATCTGTCACTCTCTTATGGCCATAAAGGAAGTTCATATATAAATATCTACATTGCTAAAATCTGAAGTTAGATGAGGTGAATCCTGGTTTTGATGGCTTTGGAAAGTGCTATTTCCCTCAACAAAATTAATGACAGACATCCCTGGGATACATCTGGGAAGTACAAGAGAAGACCAGAATTTCCCAGGCGACACCTCCAGAAATGATAACCAGGGGTCACAGTGCTGCAACAATCCAGGTTTTGTGGGGGTAGTGGAGGAAATCTAAAAAGATCTTGGGAAGCTTGACATTCACAATGGACTTTTCAAATAGGATGGGTATTGCACAATGTCATCAAGATGCAAATCAAGGAGAGTAAAAACTTCCCAGCTGGAGACACAGCTGATCCACAACCCAACATTAAAACATCCCCTGTTTCTAAACCTTACTGAACTATTTAGATCTCAGTTCTGTGTCTGGCCCTTGAAGATTTTGGGGCAAACCAGTAACCTTGATCTAGGTACCCCTGAAGTTTAGATCTTGATTCAAACTTCGGAAGCTTTGCCTGTCTAGAAAGTTTCTTTCTCTCTAAGACATGTTGCCCTCAAAAGTTTCCTCAAACAATCAAGAGCTTTGACCACTCCTAAAACACAGAGGTCATTTTTGGCAGATGATAATGGTAAAATAGAGAAAATATAGAGAAGAGGTGAAATTGCATTCCTTGGAAACAGAAGCAGCTCATGAATATTAGAACTGGCATTCAAATGGCTTTTGTTTTTTGTTTTTTTTTTTTTTTTGCAGGCTCTCTCTAACCATGAAACAGTAGGAAGAGGTGAGACAACATAGAATTAACATCTTGCAGAGAGCTTTTTAGTAAAACATATGTACACACCCTCATCAGCAAACTCTGCAGGTTTGAGACTGAGTTATCAGCCACAAATAGACATGTATACACACTTTGGAAGGCAAACAGCTTCCAGATTATCTTTTAAAGGTACCCACAAGTAACACAAAGTAGACATAGACACTTCATATAGTGATATCTTTACATAGTGTCCTCATGGATACTATAGGTTTAGGAAGACATTGCTCATGGAGGTGATGCTATACCATATTCCAGAAAGTAGAAAGCAAGCCCTTTTAAAATACTGAAAGGAGAGATCAACATGGCAAGAAGCTCCAGTGCAGAACTGGGCCAAGAGCAAACTGAAATGGCTAGATCTGTTTTCATCCCTTCCCTTGGGCTACTAAGCTGAATAGTTTACAAAGCAGAAAAAGTCATTCATAGTCCTTTACAGTACAATTTCTAGTGCCACGTAGTAACTGAGGATTTACTGCACTCTCCTGTGGAATTTCAGCTGCCATAACAAAGCTTTATGTTGCAGATGATCAACACTCAAATATTTAGGAACAATAATAACAGTAAAAAAGACATTTCATCCTCCCCTACCCTTCCCACAGGGGACCAATCTGTCTTCTTACAACTAGGGGTTGATCCGGCCCCATGCAAACCTTTACAAGGTGTTTTTTTAGATTGTGGCAAGTTTTTTTAAATAATGTTTTGCTTAAAGAAGGGGAAAATCCCACTTCCTGCAGCATATTGCAGGGATCAGCAAACATATTCCTTCATCCCTTGGACCAAATATACAATGACAATACTGTGCAGGTGCTCCAGGGCTGACTCAGCTGCTACATGGTCACATTGTGCCTGTGAAATGCAGTCCATCACTGCGTTTAAAGCGCCTGCCTGATTAATATTCAGTATTTAATGTCAACACTGATAAATTGGGATTCAGAAGTGTTACACTGCAGGAACTGCAAACAGTGCTGCAGTGATGATGGCCTGGGTTAGTTTTGTGAGATCTGTTCATTCAAGGGGAAATTCATAATTCATAAATACCAAAATATGTGTGTGGTATTAACTACCAGCTGTGTCCTTCTGGGAAAACAGTGATATGTAACATTTAAAGGAACTAAGTGTTAGATTTCCAAATGGCTATGATTATTTCTTCTCCTGTATAAATAGTACCTCTATCCCTTTGCCATATTTGCAACAATGCTCTAATTGCGGTGTTACAGATATACAAGGTACACTGGATTTGGGAAGTACTTTGGCTTAGATAGTTTTAAACATTTACTTCCCAAGTGCATAGGTTTCATCTTAACTAACTTGCTCAAGAAAATAAAAAATTACCATGGCATTTTCAATTTCTCTTGGTCTTGTAACCTTTTTTCTTTTGAAATATTGTTTAGTTTTCTTCCATGGAAAAGTTTTCCAAAAAACTCTGCCTTTCCCCTCACTGTTTACTTAATAGTTACTCATTTTTTTCACCTTAGCTTCAGTCCTACATATGACATAATAAGCAATTCCCATTAGTGCTACAGTTTGAGACTCAGGAACACTTAATGACCAACAGACTCTTCCCTGGTGGAGAATGAGGATTCAAAGGAAACATTTGAAATTATTTCACTTTCATTATTTTTGTTAAAAAAAAGTTTGCACCTTGAGGTGTCATGAATACCCCTTCTTGATCTTCCTTTGCCTTGTCAGACCTGGCCAGCACAAGCAGCTGAGATCTTTGCTCTATTTTCCCTGCATCTCTGTGCAACGCTTTTTTAAAAAGAGAATATACTATTATATTTTTCTAAGCCTTTCAGACTGCTGTAACATGATCAGGATTCTCCTGAATCTCTATGCATTCGATCTCTTCTCGTTCCTTCCTTTTGGCCCGTTTCTTTTTCTTGTGGTGCTTTTTGGAAGGTGGGAAAAAGGTTAGAAAGACGGGCAAAATAACAAAACAGTGCAGAAGTGTGCAACTGCCGGCAAGCAGCAAGCATTTGAACAGTGTGAAGGTCAAGTTTGAAGGCACAAAGAGAAGGGGGACCAACCCGATAAGAAAGGAAGAAACGTTCTGCAAAATGGCTGTCCCATGCTCTTGGAGGGAGTTCTTTATACACTGAGTTCGGGTGTGCTCAGTAGCTAATACAAATGTATAAAGCAGGGGTGCACAGTGATCTATGGCAAAATTCAAAGTGTAGATAAGGCACAGTATAGAAATGCAATCCATGTCTACATTCCATAAGGTCATCAAGCCAAGGACACCCAGCTCTATTGAGGTGACACTGAGAATTAACCAGAAATTTCCCAGAGGGTGGATAACCAGGAAAAAGGTCAGTATTAACACCAGCAGGATGCCAAAACCAGAAATCAGGACAGGCATAGTTACTGATAAACCATAGTGGTCCATGAAAACAAAAGTAGGGTTGAACACAATGAACTTGATGCTCTGTATAAGAGAAAGTGGCCTCAGCTTCTCCAGCAATTCCACCGCTTCCCTCTGTGTGTTTTCACTAGTCCTGGCCACAAGGTACAAACGAGAAGCAATTATGTTGTTCTCATCTCCAGCTTTGGAGAAAATGATGTCATTTTTGAAGTGCTGGAATTCTGGCCTTTTTAAAAAGGAGCTCTGGAGGATGCTGATAAAGTCACTTTTGTTGGTTGCACTGATGTTACCCACTCGAAGGTATTGGTAATACTGTTCAATCCAGGACACAGTGTTGAACCCCTGGCTGAGTGTTTTTAGGTCTTCTTGCACAGTGCCATTCCAGTACTCCAGAGGCTCGTAGATGTAGAAGCCAATCACAGGGCTGTAGTTGCTGAAATACTTTTGCTGTATGAGCGCGTAGGAGACGCTTGGGGACTCACTGGCAAGAAGGTTGATGATGTTGGCTCCGTCATTAATCTGTAAGCACCCCATAAAGGAGAAAGAGGCATAGATGAGATACAGTATCACCACAAATGGCTTGACGTAGATGTTGGTAATCCACTCATTGTAGTGCTCTCGGAGGAAATGCTGGATAAAGTGGTGCTGGTACGGGTTGGTCTCATGGTGGGAAGTGTGATGATGGCCATCATTCATCATGGTCTGGAACCACACAGGTTTCCTGTCCAGGTATTCTGCCGAGGGGATTTTACAGCAGAAGATGCTGTGGTACCGGTTCTGCTCCAGCTGGCCAGCAAAGACCAGGCAGGAGCCAAAGAAAGAGAAGATGTAGAAGTAGTTCAACAGGATGGAGACACACATATTCTGGCAGAAGACTTTTACAGCTTCAATGTTGGTGAAAGGGCTCGCCCCCATGCCGAAGGCTATGAAATACAAGGAGCTTGTCATGGTGTAGGAGACCATGACATCTGAGTAGGCATCTGCTACTCGGTCCTTGAATGGCAGATTCTCTCTGGTCCGACGCCATCCTGAAAGAAGCTCAAACACTCCTTTGGTTCCGTGACCTGAAATGAGAAAACAAAGTTTATGTGTGTGCATGCACACATGGATCCAATCATCCTTCAGGTGTTTCATCCTTCAGCAGTAAAAAAATTTTGTCAGCTAAATTTTGTCATGTTTTTTGTCACTGGTTAAACAAATGGAAAACTCTTAAATGTCTATCTAAAGCTGGATTCACATTCACCATCAGGTGCTTAAATTAACAGCCCTGATATTCTAAGACTCTCCATGCCCAGAAAAAAAATGAAGACACTAATTGATTTTAATGGACATTGAGTTATTTCCCAAATGGACCGCAAATACAGGAGAATATGAAGTCTGGTTCAAATCTGGGGTTCATTCTAAAAATTCCTTTTGTCATCCTACTACATCTTTCAACGTTTAAGGGATTCAACTTGAAACACTTAAAAATACAATGACATTTTCTTCCAAAGAGTATAAATTAAAGGGATTATTTGAGAGATTAGTAGTTGGGACCCCTTGACTCTTTGCACATGATAAAGGAAAAATTATGCTGTAAATACAAATAACCAGAGAAATTTGTATCATGATTTTCTGCCTACTGAGTGAAATTGGAACTTCTCTATGATAGCACACGAGTTTGTACACTATGAAAATTGACCTGCTGGTGGTAATGATGGGGAGTAGAATACTGGCTAAGCCATTGGTCCATATTAATTGTCCAGAAAATGTATGGGTTTCTGTGATTATATCCATGTTTCTTTCTGTTATCCAGAGCTCTTCCTAGAGACAACGAGCTCATGTATTAGCTCTTTGTATTACTAAGTGTTTTAGGGGTAAGATATTTTAATAAACTAAAATTTAATACAGACTTACTTTCATTTTACTTGTCACAGTCACAGTCTAGGCAGTCTACAGCTATTAAATTTTGTGACAGAATTGTAAAGATGAAGCTGATCTTACTGGAAAAGTTTAACAAATAAAAGTTACATATCGTGCATATGCATTCATATAATGTACATGTTGAAAAGAATATATATACACGTGCACATTTTTTATTTTTTACCATTAGAGTATTTCAGCTTGGAGGAAAGTGGAAAAAACCCATCCAAAAAGGTTTGGCTTTCAAATAATAATTAAAACAATTAAAACAATTAAACCAATTAAAAGCACAAAATCGAATTTGGATTAGAAAGTGGAACGTTCTCTTCACTTTCAATCTAGTCCTGAGAAAATTCTGGCCAATGTAAGGAGACATACTACTGAGAAGAAAAAGAAGTAAGAGTAGATTGCAGAGGTTTCTCTTTGTGGGCCTTCACTCCCTGCAGTAGAAGAATTGCATAAACCAAAGCAGGCACAAAACAAATTTTCTCAGATCAAACCCAGAAATATGACAACAGGAGATTTGTAAATAACCAAGTGTGTGCAACGAAAGGTCTGTTGAGTTTGTCTTTAGATTTAAATTGTTTGGATTCATACAGCTGCTTATGTTGCCCAAAGCAGACTCCTGACAGCCGTTCTAGACAGGGAAAATTACAGCATAAACTGTCAGGTTCTGTGAATGTTACCTGCTCTACTGCAGATCAGCATCCCCAGTGAAAGATAAACATCGAGCAGTACAGAAGTCTTGCAGCTAGCAAAAAGCCTGTAAATACTGCTCTCTTATGAACCAGCATCTCAGCTCAGGAGGGACCTTGAATTCCCTGGTAAGTTTAGAGCAAGTTGTTCAAATTCTCATGGCACAGCTGTCTTGCACACTGTCATTTTTGGGCCATCAAGCAGAAAGGATTGTCTCCTTCAGCTGAGTAAAATTGCAGAATCAAGGGAGTTGAACCCAATTTTTATATGATCATAACAAGTGTTTAATTCTCCTGCAGGGTGTGGACCAGGCTGGCTGGTCACCACTTCAAGGGTCCATGTCCTGGCATGGCTTAATTTAATGGTACAGAAACCACAGAAGCATTTAGGCCACTTCCAAGTGGCCTTTAAGATCATTGAGTCCAGCCATTAACTCAGCACTACCAAGCCCACCACCAAACCATGGCCCTCTGTGCCACATCTGCACATCTTTTAAATGTCTTCAGGAATGGTGATTCCACCACTTCCCTAGCCAGTCTGTTCCAATGCTTGACAACCCTTACAGTGAAGAAAATTTTTCTAATATCCAACCTAAACCTCCCCTGGAGAAACTCCAGAGCACTTCCTCTGGTCTTATTACTTTTTAGCTGAGTGAAGAGAAAAGGCCCCCCTGACTGTCCCCTCCTGTCAGGAGTTGTGCAGAGCCACAAGGTTCCCCCTGAGCCTCCTTTTCTCCAGGCTGAGCCCCTTTCCCAGCTCCCTCAGCCTCTCCTCATCACACCTGTGCTCCAGACCCTTCCCCGGCTCCATTCCCTTCTCTGGATGCACTCCAGCACTGGAATGGCTGAAGCAATGTTCTACCAGCTCTATCAACAATTAACAGTAATATGGACTTTTCTCTCCTTATTCCAAAATCTCACTTATCTGCCTTGCTGTGAGTTTATGCTCACAGCTATACCTTTGCCATGTTTCTATTGTTACTAATTTGCAAGTGTTAACATATCACATTCTCAGTGATGAGTACCTGGGTGCATTTAACCTTGGGGTAGCTACCCAATAACTAATACAGAGGTGCTTTATTTTCAAACATGCATGTTAAGAACTGCACAAGAGTATGCACTTACGTGTGCTGAAACTTCTGATAATGTGCAAAATTAAAGAACTGTAATTAAACTCTAGGCTTTTTTGCAAATAGAATAAATATTGTCTCAAGGAAAAGAAGTATTGATATTTGTAGCTTCTTTGAGTACCAAAATTGGCACTGATTTTCTTATGATTCTTATTATACAAAAGTTAAATTTCCACTTATTCCCCTTTTACAAGAAACTTCAGTTCTGTCACACAAACACAGGTATTGGGGAATACAGTGCAGCAATTCCCTTGCTGACACAAGAGGAAAGCTTTGTCTGACTGGTTTTCCCATGTCATTACTCTGATACCAAGTTTGCAGCCAGCCCCTGTTCTCTCCCCAGACAAGCAGGTCTATTCCCTTCTCCCAACAAGGATGCAATTCCATTTTTCCTGAACATTTTCTGACAGTTCTCAAGCTTCAGACAAAATAGTCACTCTATAAAATTCTGTTCCTTCAGCTTCATTCCTAATGGTACAACAACATTGACAGTGGAGTTAAGTTCACTGAGAGCTCTAGGAAGGTTCAGAGGGATTTTGACTCTAGGTCAAAACTGCCACGTTTCTCTGGTACTAACATGACATGAATGAAGTACAGCAATTTTTTATTTCCTGGACAGGCAATGGCCTATGACTACTTTAAAGGAAAGGAGACAAGAAATTTTTATTCTGTTATTTGTGAGGGTAGGAGAGCAAGAAAGGGAGGCCACAGAGAAGATGAAAATAAATAATGCATTCTGCCTCAAATTTAAAAGCAAAAGATTAATTATGAGCAGATATTTAAAATAAGTTGGAAGAGGATAGGGATAGAAACAAAAAGAGTGAAATGAGAGATTAAAGACCACTTGATTGAGTTAAAGTCAATCTAACTGGAGAAATGAACCAATTAAAAGTTAAGCCAAAGCAATGTCTGAACAATTAGAAATCATCTCATGGGATAAATGTAGATGGATTGGTCCAAGAAGAACAGAAAGAAGAAGCAAAGTGTCTATGATCTGCAAGAAGGAGGACTGGAGCACTGCTTTGAAATGGGGCATGATTTTTTTATTGAATCATAGAAAAGATTTGGTTCGGAAAGGACCTTTAAAATCACCTAGTTCTAGACCTCTGCTGTAGATGACATTTTTAAAAATTGGAGAAAATAGGCTGAACGCTCTGGAGAATAAAACCCGCAAAAAATAGCCTGTTATTGGTACATGAAAATCAAAGAGAAACTGAGTTAGATTTTTTTCTCCTCATAGACTGAAATACCAGTGTGGACTCAACAACATTCAACATAAAAAAGATATAATAGGGACAACAATCAAGTCTTTCTCATTTCTACTTGGAGAAGGAGAATAAGTCATTGGTTTCATTTGGAAAACAAACTCTAAAACCCATTAAATTAGGTACCAGAAAAAAACCAAAACTTTCTTTATTTAAGCTTCATTAAACTCTGGAACTCACAATCCAAGGAGGCAATAAAGTCTTCTTCATTGCAAGTCTAAAGGTCAGATTAATAAATGTTAATGTAGGTGCTGGGTACATCCTGTCAGTGCTGGGAGGCAGATTCTGTCCACATTCCTGAGGTCTCTTATACCACCATACCTAACTCTGTCTTGAGATGCTTAAGATTTTTTAAGCATGAAGAGCAATCTGTCTTCAGTGTTTTCTTAACCAAAGCACGCCCATCCAGCATTTAGCTATCACTTCTGTCACAATCAGCTCCTTTGGATGGGAGTTTGATGTGCATTTATCACTCTTCATAAAAGGCACTGATACCCCAGTCTGAAGCCATGAGGCTGTGCTGGAAGGAGAGTTGCTGGCTGCTGCCAGCTTTTGGAAACTTTCTAGGAAGGAAGATCAGGATGACTCTGCACTTTTTTTTTGGCACCAAGACATAAAGAAGATTATTTGCTGCAATAGATGATAGCAGTCAATGTGGTGATAACCTTGGTGTCTACATTATATTTCAAACAAACAAAAGTCTTAGAAGTGCCATAGCCCAGATTACTCAGCATTTCTGCGCTGAGAAATCCAAGTATTGTACTCAGTTTTCATTAACAGCCACACATGTAACTTGTGCTGCGTACAAAGGATGAGGAGGCAGATTTCTTTTAAATCATAGTGCTGTGTACAAAGGATGAGGAGGCAGATTTCTTTTAAATCATAGTGGTAGGCAGGAAGTATATTGTTGGAACCTTGAAGACTGAGAGTTTTGAACTTTTTGTAGGTTTTGGCACTGATCTCTAAAAGAACACTGCTTTTAGCTAGAAACCTTAGAGAAGGTTTTTGAATTTGAGTGATGGGGTTAAAATTATTGGTGTGTAGTTGAATAAAAGTGTGTAATATCATTTGGTGAAGAGTTTGGAATTTGAGGTTTTAGAATATAGTAATAGGTATGGGACAAGATGGAGGTTCTAGAGAATTGGCTTCTTCTTCTTCTTCTTTCTTGTTCCTTCTTTTTCTTGGTTTTAAGTAGTACAGTAGTTTCACGAATATAAGCCGCACGGAGTATAAGCCGCATTGCCGGTGTGTCAGCAACGTTGATGTTTTCGTTAATAAA
>PYHW01010395.1:1102650-1128823 GCA_013186435.1 Turdus rufiventris | reverse complement strand
GTACTTTTCAAATTGGATAAAAAGTGCTGCCATGCAGGCCACAAGTGTTTAGTCATTAAGTCAAAAGTATAAAGAATATAGATGTTTGTTTCTAATTAAATAGTTAGGTCTTTAAAAACTTTGTAATGAGTGAAATACAATTCCTTTTTTTTTTTTTTTTGCTTTTAGCTTGTAGCTAAAAGTACTGTAGTACTCACTATACTATAGATAAAAATTAATAAACAATTGAGTCTAAACATGAAACTTTGTTTCTCATGCTTTAATTCTAACTGTGATTGAAGGCAAAAGAAAAAGGAAGATAAACACTAATAGTACATACCTTTTTTTTTGAATTTATTTTTTTCTCATGGGGGATACGCAATTCACATCCTAGAAAAACTTGTCTAGTTTTATCTAATTAATGCCCCATAATAGCAGGGACCATGATCATTAGGAGATACTGAAGCACAGAATCATGGAATCATAGAACAGTTTGGGTTATAAGGGACATTAAAGACCATTTAATTCCAACTCTATCCATGGACAGGACACATTTCACCAGACCAGGTTTCTGGCTCTTTGGACTCTCTTATCCAGGTTTATTGATTTGAAATAGACCCCATTTTAGAGAGTTTAGGTTCACATCATCATTTTTTATAGGAATAACTTTGCATCTCAACACACTGCAGCGTAGGATGCATTTTTTTCTTCTGCTAAATCACTAATATTAGTATGGTTAATATTGGTATCCCCTCTTACATTTAAAAACTGAAGCACTGAGATTAAGCAAATTAATCACAGTCACCAAGGACTCTCTGCATCTCAGGGAGGGAAGAAGAAATAGAAGAAATTATTAAACCACTTCTTTATGAAGAGTCAGTAAATCCTTAGGGATTTTGATGTAGAAGGCAAAGAAAATTTGAAGCTTGGTCATACTTTAGGTAGCAGTAGGAAATGTGTACCTTAATCTAGATCCCATTCCATAAATGTAAATCTCAGCACAATGCATCCAGCTAAGAAGTGGACCCTAACCACTACACTGAGTAAAGTAATTCCCAGCTTGATTAAGGAGAAGGAAAAGATAAAGTTTTTTCAAACTAATCTAAAATGTAGGTAGAAAAAAATGGTTTTAATTTTACATCTCTCTAGGTACTTGTGAAGTGATTGTAATTGAATTGTTCACATAGCTGGGCTGTTGACCATCTCTTCTTTACTTAGTTTTGCCTAAGGAAGTCTGCCTAAAGCAGCTGTTGTTCTGCTTTAGTGGCAACTGGGAGGGTTCAGATGAGGTAGCTGAGGAATTAATCCACTCTCACCACGCTTACTGCTTTACCCTTCCTCCAGAGTCTCAGTACTAGAGGTGAAGTCAGACCTCACCCTGCCAGTAAAATGCCTGGGATGGTTCAGACTCTGGGGATAGAGGGTCTAACTGTGGCAGTGATGCACTAATGAGTAGCATTGTCCAAAGGGAGGTGTGTACTTGAGCCATAGGAATTTTCAGTGGTATCACAGTATTTACATCTTCTGAATGTCACGGAGCTTACGGCAACTGCAGCAAAAAATGAAGTCCAATCAAGATCTCCTGCTGAAGCTCCTGCAGAAATTTTGTTTTCATTAAATCTATACTTTTTTATTTCATTTGGTACATGGCGTCTGATGATATTTAAAAACATTTAATCAGAGAAATTAAATCCTTTCTATGTCCATTCTCCTGTGAGGTCACTACATGCACAATTTCTTCTCTAACCACATTATATAGAAGTGCTGACAGAGGGGTTTTACACCCTGCTGCACCTTTCTGTCTTGAAAAGTTTTCAGGGTAGAATTCTTCTTGTAAGATCTCTATCATAATAAATTGTCTAATTTAAAAAGCTGGGTTTTTTAGAAAGAATATTTAACCAAGTGCAATGAAACCCCAGCCAGCAGAGCCATCATCTTTAGTGACAGGACCTCAGGGAAATCTCCGGTGCTGCACAAGAGATTTCATTATTGCTAGATTTTAGCACTTCTGATAAACACAGAAAACGCACTTAAATTCATCATAAATATCATCAACAAAGTCAGTTATAGATAATAGATATTTTGATTTCCTTGAAATATTTCTGCCAGACTATGGCCACTTAGCCATAGGCCTGAACATGTCAATACTCCCAGCTTCCAAGTTTTGGTGTATCTCCATTAGAATATGAACCTAATTTAAAAAGTAGCAGTGCATCATGGGGCACTCCTGTTAAATATACAGACTATTCCTTCATGTGTACTCTGAGTAATTGCATTTATTTCTACTTGCATGAGCACTTCTGCAAGCCTTTTAAATCATTCTGGGAATTTCCAATGAGACCAAAACATAAAAGTGTTGGTTTCATGGGGATTTTGGTGGAGCCTGGTAGACAGCAACCCCGTGATGCTATGGGGAGAGAGGCAAGCATTTGTTTCTGTCTGGAGTTGGCTGTAGAATTGCATTTCAGAAAAGCTCAGTATCAGCCTAGCACTGCTCCCATGAAATTCTGCCAACTTCTCAAGCACAGCTGCAGCTGTAGATGCCTGTACAAGAAGAAAATGGTGTAAGGATGCAGCAATCACAGCTCTAGCTTCTCCCTTGCCTTCCAGTCTCCTAAGAAACACCAACCTATAAACAGATTAACACCAATCTGTTGGAAACACAGATTAAGAGTGGTGGTTCATGCTCTTTCAGTCTCTTTTCTGATATGTTCCCTCTTCAGGTAATTCATTCCACAGACCTTGACAGCACTCTCATTCTCCCTTTTCCTATCCAACTCAAAATAAATGTTCCAGAAGCCCAAACATAAGCAAGCAGCTATGGGAACTGATCTAAATCACATGGAGATCATTTACTTACACATCCCATCCTTTTGGCATTTCCTTGATCTTTCATCAGATTCTGTCTCTCACTTTGCAGGCTCTCAAGGCAAGCACTGCTATCCCTGTTTGCACAGAGACCACCACAGTGGGACCTTGATCTTGATTTAAATTAAGAATAATTAATGCTAACAAGAATTTGGCATCTCTCATTTTGAATCTGATCCAGTTTTGGATCTTTCTTATTGAAAAGACCTTTCCAGAGCTTCCCCATAAACATCCCTGGGAAGAAGCCCAGGATGAGCCCTGGAGACAAGCCAAGGATCTGCTAGGCCAGACACAAACATGTTTCTAACTGAACTGTAATGACACATCTTTGTATTCAAGGTTCACTTGCTACAGTTCATTTTAAGGCAAAATTTTACAATTTTCCATGCTTAGAAACTCTTCTGGTTTTTGGAAAGAGCAGAAATATTAAATAGCACCCCCTGCATTGAAATAGAGCTGAACATGGGGAATGTTTCAATGAATGTGATTAATAATCGGGCTGCACACCTCATTAAGGGAGATTTACGTTTGAGCTAATGTATATGGCTTGCAAATTGTGCATAAAGTTGGAATCCTGCTTAGTTTTCTGCTGTGCTTAGCAATGAATTAAAATGCATTTTGCTGTTTCTAATTTAAGCCTTTTAATGAACATTGTAAGCAAGAACTGCACATATGGAAGCTGCTATTTATTGATGAGAGTTTAAGTGACATATAGAAGACAAGATAATGAATTTAGATCAAGTCTTAAACGGATTTATTATATACTAATTTATGCTAAAAGCGTAGGATGGCTTTGTGATGCTGTTCAGAACACTTTATCACCTGGATGTGATAATCCAGCAACATCCAAAAGAATAAGGTACTAGTGAGACTCAAGAAGGGAAAATGTTTCAATCAAGTGTAAGTTCTGGCATCCAGCAGAAATAATCTGTACTTCAATTATTGTAGAGACAATACATTGAGTAATTTTCTGCCTTCTGGCAAAGATGGAGCAATAATAAATTCTTAAAAGAAAAATGTTTAAATAGTTTAAGAAGTAAATAGATGTGAAAGAATACATGCCCAATAAATGACCAGTGCCTTTGTAGGTTTGAGCAAATGAAGACAGAGAAGAATTTTTGAAGGGAGTGGAACAAATTTCTGGAGTTTTATCCATGAGGCAAGTGTGTAATGCTATCATTGGTGGGACCCAATAGTGAAAGGAGAAAACTTTTACAAGATCAAATTGTCTGCACAGTCTGAAGTCTTTGTACTGCAAGATTCCAGACATAACAAGTAATGAGCAGAAAAAGTTCATTCTTCACTTTCCCCAGTGAAATTATTCTTGTAACAACCAACATCCCCTTCCTGGAACAGATGGAAAATCACCTGGGAAAAACTTTGTGGGGATTTATCTCCCTTTGAATGGTATATAGTCACTCTGATCACAAATATTTTTCATACACCCCAAAATCTGATGGGGCACCATCTTTTCACTGACTGCTGCTGGGGTTAACTTGGTTTGAAACACACTAAAGAGAGTGAGCGCTGCATCCTGGCTGAAGTAGCTCATTTTCAATTGCTAACCCAGGGACAAGTTCCAGCTGGGTAAAGCAGGGCTAGCCTCTACCTTGATAGTTATAAGGTCAAATCCTGTCCAATTCCTACGCTAATAATTCCTACTCAGAAATTACTCCAGCTGGTGACACTGTGGTGCAGAGCACACCCTTGTTCCTCTCCTGGTCACTGAGATTTCCACCTGGACTGCTTATCTTGATGGAGCAGCACACCTTTCCTGCAATGAAGAGAGAGCTTCAGAGCAAAGGGAATGAACCCATCTGCTGACAGGGTGATATTTTTAACAGTTGTTAGTGCAGGATTTGCTGACATTTGTTTACTTCAGAAAAGGGATGGGAAGGCAGAGTGGGAGGCGACATTGGCCTTTTGCTTCAGTTTGCTGGGAGTGAAGGAAATACAGGGACTGACTCAGCAACTTCAAATAGGTATTAAATCTCCTTTTCCCTTCCCAAAACCCCCATTCCTGCTCTGCACAGGAACGTGGGGGAAGGCTGCTCCACTGCCCTTGGCAAGCCTGGGACAGCATTGGGATCACTGCAGCACCAGGGCTGGGAAGCATCCTCACATCCTCACATCCTCACATCCTCACATCCTCACATCCTCACATCCTCACATCCTCCTCTGGCTGCTCCAGATCACAGACAGCTGCCAAGTAGCCAATGCAGCAACGTGGCTGCTGCCCTGCTCTGTGGAACACAAACTGAACTGCTCACACAGCAGTGCTCCTGCAGAGCAGCAGCCCCCTCCCACATTCCCAGTGTGTTCCTATAAATTTAGCCAGGCTGCCAATACAGGATGTGTAAGCTGCATATATATTATTTATCAGACAGCAGTGACAGAGAATGTTGTAGATGCAAGAATTCATTCAGACAAGTTACCAAATAGTTATAAACATGCTCAGCACAACTCTTCACAGCCAAAAACCTTTCCTTGGACCTAAGGGTTTCCTCTCATTAGACAAGGGGTTAAAAGCAAAATTAACCAGAGAAGAAATTACATCTGATGACTGGAACAAAATAATTCTCCTCGAATTTCTTTAAAATTTATTAAAATGCAGTTCTATTGGGAAATGAAAACTGCAAAACATACTGATGCTCTGCCTGCTGCTCCACAGCTTGCAGCTACTTTTGTATCCAACAAAACCCTGTTCAAAACCCTGTTCAAAACCCTGCAATACTAATATGGAGGAGTCAGCAAGTTAAAACAGCTTGCACACATTCATGGAGGAAAATTGCATGGAAAGAGTCATTAAAGTCAGAGATCACATATTTGGATGCACAAGTCAATGAGCCAAGAAGGAGCAGGAGCCTGGGGGAGTGTTTTGGGAGAGTATGACTTGATGCTTGACCTGTTGAAATCCCCATTTTTAAAGCACTTTCCATTGGTTGTTATGAGAAATAGAATGCTGAGCTAGATAAACCCTTTGGCCTGAGTCAGTCTGAATACTTTTATGTTCCTTTTTGTTCTTGGGGCTGACTGCATTAAAATCTAAATGCATGAGAAGCATGAATTAAAGTTGTACAGCTCTCCAAGGCCTTAAATCTGGCGTTTAAGTTTTTTACTTATTTTAGTATTCTAGCAATACCATTTAGAAACCTAACTTTGTATGGATGCAAATACTTGCCTCTTTCACTGTGTGGTCTCAGGTTCCATTTACCCTTGGCACCTGTGCACAGCAGTGATTAGAAACAGATTATTTTGCAGTGGGATGATATAGCAGTACATGCATCGATTCCCTTATTCTCTCTATATATGAATGAATATCATGACCTCTGTGAGATTGTTGTGGGTATTACATCAATTTTATGGCAGGGAAATTGAGGCAAAAAGAAATCTAATTTTAATCTATCAAGCTTTAAACTGTCTAGTTTTGAACTATCGGAGGGATCCACCAGCAAGCCCATGGCCTTGACTAGCCTTGCTGTTGTCATGTAGCAGAGGACTTTTATTCCTATTTATGTGCTTAAAACATTATATCAATCAATCAATCAATCAATCAATCAATCTATGTATATGTCTTACTTTGGAAATTCATACCTTGGGTGTTGGACCAAGACACAGAAGGAAACCATGCAAACCCACAGATATTTATTAAAATATGTTGCCTTTCCAATTTTCAAGATAGCACACGACTGCTGCTTTTCCTCTGAGCTCTTGAATCCTTCCCACAATGTTTTTCAGCCTTTCCAAGAGTCAGGGCTGTCATTAGTGAACTCCTACCCTACATGGCTCTGATTCACTCCCCAAATCCTGAGCAGAGGACTCCATAACGAGATGGAACTAGACCAAAAAGCACTTTCTCTCCCAGTTTTGTAGGGCATGGCCTCACCTTCAGGCTGCTTCTCATAAACTCTGCTGAAATGGTTGTAAATAAAGCACAAGAGGAGCTTCTGTTTCATGGCAAAACTCCCACAGCCATCTGATATGCCCAGTGTTGCCATCAAAAACATGAGGGGTTTGGCTTGTGCAGGACTTTAAAAAAGCTTCTTCCAGTTAGCAGCATTTAGCAGCTCATTAATGAATCTGAAACCTGACCTTTACCAGTCAATCTCATGGGAAGGATCATTAAACTTTTCACTTAATTATTATTCTGGCTAAACTCAGCCTGAAAATTTAAGGCTAAACTATAGTCTTGGAACAACATATGAGACACCCTTCTGTTTTGGGGAGAGTTGTTTTTCTTGGAATACTAGGAGCAGTGAGTCAGCTGGCTGCCCTCCCTTTTCCCAATATGATTTTGAATATCCATATTTTCAGATGGGAAAAATTTTGAACATGAAAATAGTTTGAACATGTGCTCTCCTAGCACATCAAGGAGTCTGGAAAGCTTTCTCTGATGAATCTTCTGTTGTGCATACATCCCTCTGGAGGTCATTGGAGATTCCTAATCTGAATCCATTCTAATGAATTAATTATTTCTAGGGTTAATTTTCTGTCGCAGAGGCCAGCTGGTGCAATCTAAGCATGTAAACTATGGTATGTTACTCCTTTAGCCTTTAGAACAGAGTGGCCACAAACCTTAATTTGCACCTGGGAATTATTTGGGAAAGTGCCATGGACAGAGTAAAAGCATGCCAGGGAGCATGCAAAAAAATTAATATTGTACAGTAAGGCACAGTCCTGGCTCTGTTCTGTTTTCTAGTAAAGGCTGTGGCCGAAGAGTGATGCTGTTCTACCACTGCAAGTGCAAAAAATCACACTGATGTTGAATTTCTGAGTTCTGTTGAGGTACCATGTTTATCTCTATAAACTTGGGGGGTCTATAAACTTAATCCCTTTGTGGACATGACAGAAATCACAGTGTACTAATTCAGTTTTTCACGTTTTTCCTTTATAGGGTGACTGACACAACAATGTGTCCCTACTGCTTTAGGACTAAACCCTCTGCCGCTTTGAGCCCATCACTCCCACTTGCCTTTATTGTGTGAATTCATTAATTTCTCTGACCATTAAAACCAGCATGGTAACTGGGAGAGTTGATCTCTGCCTCTTTGAAACACTGCTCCAGGCACCCTTCCTCTCTAAAACCTCTGGTTAGCCCTTGTAAGAAGCCCAATGCTGGGAAAGAAAAAGGGGGAATGAGGAAAGTGCTGGATGAAGCTACTTCAAACCCTTAGTTTTTGGAGCTTTTGATACACCTTAAAATGCTGCATTGTCAGTCATTGCAATGGGGGTAAGGCAGAGATAACCCAAACCCAGACCACAGATCCCATTTAATAGCTTGATACATGTAACTGAGAGATGTAAAAAGTCTGGACAGAAGCAGCCTCATAAGTCTGTTACCCAAAGAAGGTTTTGTTTGCGGAGCACAGAAGAAAGAAAATTACAATCTACGCCAGAAGCAAGGTGCTGACTGTTCCCAATGAATCACTGATCTTATGGAATCGTTTTATTACTTTTATGTCTGCAAAGCTTTGTGAGAAGCACTTCACGATGTGCTCTCAGTACACTGAATTTACTCAGAAAGGCAAATAACGATAAATACAAAATGAACTATATTTGTAAATCACTGCGATTTAAGCGTGGGACAGAATGCAAAGTTATGCTTTGTTTTAGAGAGTGATTTTAAGATTGCTTGCCTCCTACAGGAACTGATATATCATTTTATTTTAGTTGATTGCTTCTGAGAATGCTGCCCATTCATCCCAGCAATGACATAGCAAATTGCTCTTTCCCTTCAGTTTTAAAGAACTAAAAATGATTTTAGATATTGTCATGAGTTATCATTATAAGACTGAGCCAGAAATTTGTACCATTTCAGTCTATATCTCTCAAGCTGATAAATGGCTGTTATAATGGTATTTTCATTCATAAGGCTCCAACTGCACAGTACAAGCTTAAAAGATTGCTAAATACAAACCAGAATACTCTAGCAAAACATAAAAATGTTTCAGCAAGGAATATTTAAATTCCTTTTCTTACAAGAGTTTTACCTGTGGTCTGTAAAATATCCCCTGTGTGGAAAGTGGAAGGTGCCCTTGCCCATGGCAGGTGTCGGAACTATGTGATCTTTAAGGTCCCATCCAGCCCAAACCATACTATGTTTCTGTGATTTTGTAATGTGTTTTTTCAAAAAAAGCAGTAATGAAAACAGAAAATGTTCCCATAAAATGATCCCACTAAAATATTGCTACACAATCTGCATGTTTGTAACCTCATTTTAGATTTAATGTTGCTATTTCATATAAAATGCTAATGATAAGTATCTCTTCATTTTAAATGGGAAGATGAAAGCTTCATATAGCCATGGACATGGAGTTCTGCTGCTCTAGCACCAGATCACTGCAGTCCTGTGCTGTTTTCTCAGGCAGAAATGTTGCTGAGTACCTCAGCCTTCTCCTGGCCTGGTGTTAACAGTTTGCCAGCATTTTTTATCAGGGGGTTATGTCTTCTTTGACCTTCTTTTTCTGGGCAACATGTCTGTAGAAGCCCTTCCTTAGCCTTTGTGTCTCTAGCCAAGTTCAGCTCCAGGTGTCTCTTGGTTTTTTCTCACCCCATCCTTACCCATCTGTGTCCTACAAACTTTCCAGGATTGCTGTCCCTGCTTCCACTGCCTGTACATTTCCTTCTCGCCTTTTAGTTTGTCCCTACTCTGCTATGCTGGTGTCTTGCCCTCCTTTCCTGACCTGCTCCTGAGAATTGCCAAGTCTTGTGCTCTGTGGAAGACATCCTTAAAGATCCTCCAGCTCTGTTCTGCTCCCTAAGGACAGTTTCCTGTGGGGTTGTATGAACTAGCTCTTTATTTTCCTAAACTTCAGGGGCTTATCTTGACTCTTCACCTGACCCACATCTCCTCCCTCTCTGCTTCCTCCCCTGTCTCTTCTGAGCACCCTTTAGACATTGATAGCCCTGCTGTGGTCATGGAATTCATCACCCCACCAAGTTTCAGGGATGGTTTCCAGGTCACAGATTTCTGACAGCATGGTGCCTTCCAATTTCTCCATTTTGTTACTTATGCTGGGTGTAGAGGCACATGTAGAGGCACTTCAGCTGGGCTTCCTAAAGGAATTCCTTAGAGATATTTCCCTGTTATTTCCCATTTGGCTTCTGTTACCTCAGGGGATCCTGGCTTGTTTCTGTAAAATTTCAGATTTTCTGTAAGTGTTCTCCAGTTTACTCAGCTTGTCTCAGAGCAACAGGCTGAGGGTCCTGGATAGCCCTGGATTCCTCTAACCTGGCATGCCATCCCACAGCTTGGCATGTGCAGGACAGATATTATCCCCCTTGCCTTTCAAATCTCAGACAACCTAGCCTGTTTGGAAATCTACAGGTGCCTGTGTCCTTCCCTTGACCCAGAGGAAGCTCAAGGAGACAGAGCTTCAGATGTGGAATGCTCAGTAATGCCAGGTGGGATCAATCCAGGTGTAAATAAAGACCACAATTATCTCTGAGGAGTTGGCTCCTTTGGTGAGGTAGGGATTTGTACTGGATCCAAGGAGGTGGCTGGCAAAGCTGAATTTCCACATCATGAAGTGATCAAGCAGATGGTCACATTTTGGCTGTGCTGTGTTGGGTCTGTCTCCATGGAGTATTCTGAGACAATATGTGCCCATATAGATGGAAAGATGTTGTGGAATTATTACTGTTACGAGGTCTGCCTTCTGCATGCCAACAACAGCTACAAGAGGTGGCCTTGCACAGTAAAGAGAGCAATATCTGATTAGCAGGGAATAAAACAGTGGCATCAGCAGATCATACAAATGTTATGGTTGCAAACTGCCAAGAAGCCTGCTGTCAATTAATTTTCCCACAAACAATTCTGCAGAAAATTCTTCTTTGCCTTTGTCACTAACAAAACGATGATGATGGCAGATTTTATTATTTCTGGAACAGCAGACTGTGAGGTAGTGTGTCCAGCAGCCCAGATAAAGGCAGGATGGGTTCATATATCTCCTCTTTGTCTGTTTTCTGAGCTCTCAGGTATGAACTAAGCAGAACAAGACCCAAAATGCTCATTCTCCTATACTGACCTTTTTTTATCCTTTTTTCTTTTAGCATAAGTGGTTGACAGACCTTTCTCAATTTCTTTTTGCAGATTTGTTTGTTCAGGTGTAATTTTCTTTTTCTCCAGGGTCCAATCCCTAGTTGAAGGGCGTTGCCTGGCACTTGGTGACTTCCCCTGATTCTTTCAGCTTGTCAAAAAGCCCAACCCAGCTTTGCTGTGAATGTTCTCACTTCTTCTGTGATCCCTATTTGTCTCCAAGAGCAAAATAATTAATACTGGTCAGTTAGTCCAGAGCTTTCCTTAAACAGAAGGCAAACTTCTAATGGAAATCACAAGCTTTCATTCAAAGAAAGCAGCAATTTTAAGCTCTTGGACCACAAGAATGAAGAATCTAAACTAAAAAATGAAAGCACAGAAGATACTTAAGTCAAGGGTCCTGTTTAAATTATTCTGTCAGGATTCCTAGCCAGGGTACTTGTTCAAACTCTCACATCACAAACACTATCCCTTGAAAAAGGACTTTGGAGAGACTCCAACCTGCACAGGCACAATTTGACTTGAATATTGACTTGAAGAAGCAGATAATCAAAATTACATAGCTGCAAACCTTTTTATTGTGGTTATATATACCAATTTCTATCACTGCACTTCATCTCCTTTCCACCTACCTCTCATTTTATATTTAAGTGAAAGTATATCTTTAGCCTTGCTGGTAATTATTTAGCATTGAAAAGACTTTCTTAGCCTTGTTTGAGAGTAGATACAGAACAATGAGGAATCTGGGTGGGATTTTCTTTTATCTTTGTTCTTTCAGGACTGTAATGTTGTCATTACATCACACTCTAGAATAACAGAATTGTTAAAGTTGGGAAAGACTTCTCAAATTGATGCTGCAATGTCTACCACTAAGCCATGTGTCTAACACTGCATCTACACACCTTTGTACACTTCTGGGGATTGTGACCCCATCATTTCCCTTGGCAGCCTGTTCAATGCCTGACCATCTTTCAGTGAAAAAATTTTTCCTAATATCCAATCTAAACTTCCTCTGGTGAAACTTGAAGCTGTTTTCTTTTGCCTTATTGCTGACTCCCCCTGGATGTCCCATCCTATCAGGGAGTTGTGCAGAGCCACAAGGTTCCCCCTGAGCCTCCTTTTCTCCAACTGAGCTCCTTTCCCAGCTCCCTCAGATTCTCTTCATCACACCTGTGCTCCAGACCCTTCCCCAGCTCTGTTCCCTTCTCCAGCCTCTCAACATCTTTCTTGCCATGTAGAGTCCAAAACTGAACCCAGGATTTGAGGTGTGGCCTCACCAGTGCCCAGCACAGGGGGCAGTCACTGCCCTGGACATGCTGGCCATGCTATTACTGGTACAAGTTGCTTTCTTGCACCATAGAGTTTGGTTTTGGTTTGCAATAAATTTAAAAAGTCCAAATGTGCCAGGTAATTTTTTTTTTCTTTCCTTTCCTGTTCTTAGGAGTTGGCTTTAAAAGTGCCTTTAAATGCCTAAATCAAGTGAGATGAGACAAAGCAAGAGAGCAGAGAATGTCTCATTTGAGGATTATGTCACTCATCTGGGACTAAATCCAGTGACATCTCAAATCAATCACTGATTTCAGGAATATTGCCAGGACAGAACAACAGTGCCTGGATAGGCACTGCCTCCCCCAGATTGCTTCTGCTGCATGGTGATGAAGAGACTGTGCTGGACTGTGAACCAAGTGGGCACTAATTCTCTCAGGTAGACAGGGAATTAACCCTGGAACTGGATCTAAGCAAGTGTGGGGGCTCTTTCCATTGATCTACTGACAGGAAGGAGATACCTTTCATCATTTGTTATGTAGGGGCTTTTTTGCATTTCCTTTGGTTCTTTTTTCCCCAAGACTCTAAAAAAGGGATTCAGGCTAAATTGAACATTTTATGTCAAAGCCCTTCTTTCTTTTTTCTTGTCTTTTTCTGGCAAGAAAAGGATGGAGAACTGGATGCAAGTTTTTCAAACTTGAGACGCTCCAACTTGAGCCTGACTTTTACAACTGCAACTGAAGAACTTCTATAGGAAATCCCTAGGTGATTAAACCTAAGTTGGTAGACTTCAAAAAAAGGAAAACAACTTCAAAGAAATACTTAGAGAACTGTGAGAAGAACCTAGACATTTCTCTGTAAGAGAACAGCCTCAGTAAGCCCTTCCAAATCAATTCTAGGTACTCTAGTACACACACTCCTACTCCAACATCTGACATGCTCAGCTTGTTCACGTTCATTTTTCAGTCCATAATTAAATAAAACAGGAAGGAACCAGCTCGATGGCTCCTCAGTTCCTACCCCCAGCTGATTTCTCTGCAAGGTTGAACATGGTAGGTCCTGATATTTGTTGTTTAGATAAGGATAGGCACCTGAACTTCCTCTTTGGACAAACAAATTATTAATTGAATCTTAAAATAGGTGGGATGAATTGTTCTCTGGGGGCACCTGCTTCACATCACCGACTGATGAGGGAGTCTAGAAGTTTAATTTTCAGGCTGATAACTCTAGGTGAGATGACATTTTAGTCACTCAACTTTAAAGAGGTAATTAAAAATGTATGTAGACATCTAAACTGACTGATAGACATCTAAGTCATTTCTCCTTCTACCTCACAGACAATTTTGAAAATTCCACTATGTATGCATGTGTAGACATATTAACATTTGACAGTTTTCCCTTAGAAACTTCTGAAAATTTATTACACACAACTTCACAAATGTCACCTTTACAATTTTCTTGAGAATTTCTTTAAACTAAAACTGCTGAAGAAGCACTGGTAGGCTATATGCAGAGAAAGATGAGTGCACCAAGCTAATTTAGTATTTAAGCATCTTTTATGCTTAAAAATTTACTGCAAGCCAACCTATTATTTGCTGCAGATTAGAAGCCCATACTGAAAAGTCCACCATGATCATTCTGAGGTGAGAAAAACATTGAACCTTGTAGACATTTATTTTATAATACCTTGAACAGCAAAGCACTAATAGTGAGGCTTTGGGCTTTCACAAACTCTAGTCAACAATTTTCATACTAAATCCTCGGGATTTTGATTCTTCATGAGTCATTTTACTGAATGCTCTTTTTGCTCTAAATGGGACTTTTGAATGTTGCAGAGTTTTTTCTATAAATCAAGAAATTTTGTGTTTTCTTCTGTACCTCTTTGGCCTCAGTGCAGTTTAATGATCACAGCATTCTGAATACCATTGTAGGTGTTGGGAGAATCAGGCTGATAACATCAGTGATTGGCTGCAGCAGTTTTTATTACTTGGGAAATATTGCCCATGATAGACACAGGTGTAGAACTGTGATTCAGGAAGGGGGAATGCCTCAAGGACATGAGCAATTTCTCACAGTGGCAATGCTTCCATCACAAGTTCTGATATGACTCTCATTCAGTTCTTGCCAAGGTATGGCAATTACTGCAGGGTGTCAATTACAAATATGACATTTTCCTGGGAAATGTGCCACACATTAAACAGAGGTATTTGACACGTGCAAGACATAAAAAGCACATGAAGACAGACTAATGATCTGGCATCCATTATTTATGGGAAAATGAAAATATAGGAATCACTAAAATAAATCACCTCGTATGTCTTTACAGTCAACTTTGTGCTTCTTCATCAGGGAAGGATATCAAATTTATTGGCTATGACCTGTTCTTGACAAATTCCTGTTAACTCTTTCTTACTACTTTATTATCCTGCCAGTGTTTGCAAACTGATTGTTCAACAACCTTCCTCTCTGTCTTTGTGGCTTTCACAGTTAGGTTGGCCAGCCTATAAGTTTCTGGATCCTTCTGCTTATGCTGTTATTTAAAGGTAAGTATTATGTTTCCTCAGTCCCATCCTCTGGGGCCTGCCTCCACAAGTCCTAAGGGAATAATTGCTAAAGTTTACAAAATTATTTGAGGTAGTGTCTTAAACCTTTGGAAATTAATTTTCAGCAGGCTCTGCTGGGTTGGAGACATTTTCTTACTTGGTAGCAAATGGTTACACAAAATCAGCAGGGACTCCATTCACAGGTGTCCAGGACTGGAGCATTCAAGGTACATGACTCTAAGATTTATACTCTTAGAAAATTCATAGTCTTGGAAAAGACTATGTACTGAGTCCTGAAAGTGGAATGCATTTATGGAAAAGTGGAATACATTTGATCAACTGAAAAGCTGTGTTTGACTGTGTTATTTTACTAGTGATGAAATCCAGCAGTGGAAATGCAGATGTTCTCTAATATTGTAGATACTTTGATACATGTTTCTTCATGTCCTTTTCTTTTGGCAGATGAAGGCCAGACAGAATATATCCCAGGGCTTTTTAAACTGTACAAGATACCTGCAATAAGCAGCTGAATCCCCGCTTTGACCTCTGTTGATACAATGGGAATGAAGAAAGTCTTGTCTTGAATTGAGTTGTTAAAGCAGCTGAATCAAATTCTGTCATGTAAGACATACACACATCTACAGTTCCAGAGTAAAACTAGTTTTTCCTTTTTTGTTTTTTAATTTTCAAATGTAATTTCTACCCTAATGCTATTCCACTATAAAGAAAGTTTACATTTTTAAAATAATCCTACTGTATAATTAAAAAACATGGTGAAATTAAGGAAAGACAGTAACAATGCAGGTCTTGTCCATTGTTGCCTAATCTGGATTTTAATATGCTTGGCACTCTCCTTGAAAGTATATTTTCCCAGATTTATCAAGATTTATTTAGTTTGTGTTATGGTTGATGACATCCTTATTCCACCTATTCCCTGTGAGACTGGGCCTGAGTTGCCAGGACACACCCATTGCTGGACTGGACCCTCACTGCTCATCTACCAATCAGCAACACTTTAGAGCTCCAGATTAATCCTCTTCTTGACTTAAAAAATAAACTATAAATGTAGCTCTGTGTTGTTGTGATTGATTCATGTCCTATATAAAGAGATCAGAAATAAATCATATAGTCATTTTCTGTTCTCCCGGCCTGCTTTGATTTCAGTTTTTTGACAGTGATCTCTTTAATGCCCATTTCCCACTGATTGTATCTCCTATATTCATATATACTTGGGTTATCCAGCACATATTCCCCTTTATCAGCACCAGCTGTCAGTCATCCTCACTATATTATCACCTTCCCTTGTAGCTCCCAACTCTCTTCTTCTATTTTATTGAAAATGGAGACAAGATAACTCAGAGCTGAATCCAACATGCACAGAGGGTTTTTTTGCCACTGTCTCTACTGAGCTGTGGCAGGTTTTTGTGGCACAGGTACCTGTGCTGCAGGTTTTTGTAGCTGCAGGTTTTTGTAGCCCAGTCATTTTCAGTGGGTACCTCTGCATCATTACATTAAAAAATGCCCCAAAACTATTAGCCATATTTCTGATTGGCAGAGAGGTTTCATCTGGGCCAAGTGACATTCCCATAAATCATTCCCAGGCACAGTTGAGGATATATTATAGGCCAGGAACTGTTCCCAATAGGAAATTTGGATATAGCCACTCTCTTTTGAAAGCTAGGAGAATTGAAACATATGGATGTTGTCAGATAATGCCAGCTGGCCTCCAGGCCTCCAGGATAAAGAATAAACAGTGACACAGTCTTGCTGACTGCTATGGATACAGCCATTGCTTCCAGAGATGGAAGATAAATAAAACTAACAGAATGGGGATCCAAGCTACAAATTATTGGGATTTTTTTGCTTCCTTGATACATATAGAATCTACTTAGGATTAAATTGACTCCATTTTTTTACCCTGGACTTTCATGCCTTTACAAAACATGTGGGGTGAGGTCATCTGAACACAGGTCTCTGTGGGCTGTTTAGGCTCTTTTTATCCAGAAAAGAGGAATGCTTTCATTTCAGTCTAGTAAGGCTTCTAAATCAGGACAGATGAATTCTGACTCAACAGTGTGTGCTTCATCCCATTGACTACAAAGAGAACCTACAATGACCTGCTGAGGGAACCATCTCAGACCTGCTGAGGGAACCATCTCAGACTACTGTACTGTGTATTGCTCATCCCTTGTTTCTTCAGGCTTTTGTGAATTTCAGAACTTCAGTTTTGCCCCCATTTTTTTTTTATAACAAAGCTTTTTCTGCTCAGCAAGTTAGTTGACATCATAATATTGAAACCAAGACACTAAAACATAATAAAACAAGTTCATGATTAAGTCTGCTGTAGTTCAGATTTTCTGTGATGATGAATGACTTATGCTGTGTAATTATTTTTTAGTGTTCATTTTAAAAGTTCCTTTATCCAGTTACCTTATCTCTTTCCTGTTTTTTCTAGTTTGCACTTTGTGTAGGAATTATGATCAACATACATCTTATCTATTTGCCTTCAGGAGCTTCCCACTAACATTTTAGTGTCTTAATGTTTCTATGTTTCAGAGCCTGCCTAACAATTCTAAGGTCTTCTCAAATTATTCTTTTCTGTAAGGGAGAATCAAAGAGCTATAACATAAACTTCTCCTTGGAGTAGTAAATTCAACCATGTATTAATAAACACTCACTCTCAATTCATTCCTTGCCTTTAAACTCTGGAATATTTCTCCCCTATTAGTCAACAGAGACACCCAAGCTATCTCAATTCAATTGCTTTTTCAGACTGTCAGAATAAATAATTAATTCAGTTCAGTAATCCTGTCCTTTTTTCTTCCTGTAACTGATTGGTAGAGGTTCTCATGAATAAAAAAGCATTTTTCCTAGATCTTCTAAGGTGCAGAGAAACTTAACCCTCACCTATCAAAAGAGTAAGATATCCAAATACATTTGAGACTTTGTGCTTTTAAAGTATCTAATTACCTTTCCTCAGCTAAGAATAATTTCCTTTCTGACTTGAAGGTCTAGAGAAGATGTTTGTTTTATTCATGCATTTTGCTTTCATGTTGCTGGATGGGCAAACCATAAACAACTTTATTGATACACTACCCCTTGGCAGAATTTAAAAAAAGAAAAATGAACCCTTCTTCAGGGAGGCTGCAATATCCTGCAATGGATGGAGTTGTCATCCTTTCAAATAGAGGGGGGAGATGCAAATCTCATTTAATACCACACTTTCTTTCCTCTGCTTCATTAAACCGATTTTCTCACCTTTTTGTCCTCCCTAGTTGGTCATGATTCTATTTCATCGCTTGCAAATGGACTTGTCAATTATTTTACAAATATCATGGTCTGGCAGTGATGTCCTGTGTAACCCTTGCATGCGGTGCCAGACACCCCCACAGACCCTCTCCTGCTCTCCAACACCAGGAACCTCTGGAGTAGAAGCCCCACATGAAGTTCTCTCCCTGTCAGGTGAAGTTTCCAACCTACCACAGCCATTCCAGCATTTATCAGCTTGGTGTTAAATCTTGGAATAATTTCATTCCCAGACCTAGAACCAGGCTGAGCCTACTTGGAGTTTGAGCATCCTTGTCAGGGCTACCATGACAGGCTTGACCAAGGAGAGGGACTTAGGTGCTCTCCATGTGCAGATTTGCTACTTAGGAAGAGGAAAATATGCAAGATGAGTATTTGACAATGACTAGGGAAAGTTCCAGGAGCAGAAGCAGATAAAGTATATAAAAAGTTTGACAGCAGTAGTTGCCAAGTAGGAAAATATAAATAAGTGTGGTTGGGTTTTTCATGTTGTCATGTTCTCTTTTGTGCCACATTAAAATGTTGTGGAGGCAGTTCCAGAAGGCTGGAATGACCCAAAGCCTCACTGTGGGACTATCTGAACCTGGAAGTCTCAGCAGCATGCGAAGGCACCAGGTTCCATAAGTGATGTTTCTTTAGCCTATCCACTCACAGGTGATGTTCCCTTCTGCTACCTGCCTTTTGCCACTATTGTAGTTCAGAAAAATTAATGCGTTGGCCTTTCTCCTCGAAAGGCAAAAAGGGTCTCCACCTCTCCTCCTGCACCTTGCACATCACATTGCCTTAATTTATTTTCTTACTACAGTACATTCTTAGGAAGAACAAGTTGTCATTGCAAAGGAAAGTTCTTGGTTCAGGATGACAGTGCCCCAAGGTGATTTTTTTTCCTAAAGTAGTGTATGCCTTATAATAAAAGCAGCATCCATCTTAACTAAAGTGTCTAGAAGACAAGTTTTCAATCAGTATTCAGCAAAGCATTTCTGTCAGGTCAGCAAACATTGGCAGAGTCTGTATATATCAGGAAGAACAAAAAAAGTAAATATAAATTGAAAAGTTTAATTCAGAAAACTCAGACTTTGCTTGATTTGTAGCCGTGGAAAAGAAGAGATCAAAGATTGGGGTTTTTTTCTCCTTTCAACCTTTCCAAAGATGAGGTGAAGATGTGAAGGAACATAATTTTTCATATTTTCTGCAAGCCTTTACTTTGATCTAAACCTGAATTTCATCTTGGAGATGAATTTACAGCATCTCAGAGTGGTTGTATGCTTAGGAGGAGCAAATCACAAAAGGTTGTACATTTACTAGAGGGGCAGTTATCAGTGAGAAAATCAGAGGTGACAAAGGACGCCCTGCCAATACCAAGATACAAATCTTGTGGGCTGGTGTCACATGAGGCAAACAAACCTTTGTGGCCTCTCTTGTGCTTTTCCCTTTTCCCACTCTATTAGATCAGATTGCCAACATCTGTTTTTAAAAGAGGAGACAGAAACCCCAAAGCTCTTCTCTTTCAGATATAATGCCAGTAAAACACATTGCAAGCTTTAATAAATAAAAATGGGTTTGGGAAACACTCTGATTTAATGGACATTTTGTTTCATTGTATGTTTTTCCTGTAAAACAGATCAAGCTGTATTGAGCAAGAAGGTGGAAAATGGAAACTAAAGCAGGATACCACTCACAGCAATTCATTTTTCTTTCTGATGAGGTTATATTCTTGCATGGTGAAGTGTCCTAAATTCAGAAAGAACTTAAATTACCATGAAATATCATTTTTAACAACAGACCATTACCTTTGAAAAGTCATTTGGCAGTAAATATATTTTACTAAAATATTGTCCAAAGATATCTGTCAGGATTAGAGATACATTAACATAAGTTATTTATAGCTCAAAGACTATAATGTGTGTTTTCTGAAGAGATTCAAATGCAGGGGAAGGAAGAAATTCTCTTCTCTGATGTTAAGCTAGCTAAACAAAAATCTAATTTGTAAAAATAGCTAGGAGTATTCAGCTTCAGTGTTGTGGTAGTGGCAACAGTTCAGAAATGTGAGGGTGTAGAAGAGCCTGGAGCATGAAGAAATATCATCTCACTTTCTTTTCTTACGCAACTTATCTCTAAACACGTGTAGGTGAACACAGTAGATGTGTTCCCACAAAATCAGCGGCATACCCACAGCAAATCTCATTCAGAATAAAAATGCAAAGTATTTAAAGAAGCTGTGCTTAAAAATAACAACTCAGACTATCAAAGTCAGTGAGAAAAAACAAGTTATTTTCCATTAGAAAATTCATCTTTTGGTGAAGTTTTTCAAGAGAAACCTTAACTCTTTTATGGTTTCCAGTTTCAGGTAGCTGGAACTTTTAACTAATCTCAGATTGGTTAAAATTTCAGATGTCTAGCAATCAAAATGGGGTGTTTGCTTGTTTGTTTGACTAAAACCAAGTGTTTGCTGAAAAGCAGTCAATTGTTTCCCTCAGTTTTTGTCAAGCAAGCATTACCCTCAGGGGGGAAAGCATGTGCTCTCATGTAGAAATCCTTTAGCTGAGAATGCTTTGAACAAATTATTTTCTGATCAGTGAGGCTTTCAAAAGGAAAAAGCAAGGGAACATAAATGCAAATCCCCCAAACTGCCTTGCATAAATACTATAATGAAGCCTGACTCATGTCACTCTTTCTCAGCTTGTGGTCTCAGGGCATCCAAAGTGCCTGGAAATGGAGATGCCTCTACTGCACTAATGGATCAGTCTATAGCACAGATAACATTGGGGTGGTTGGGAGCCCATTGCTGATATAAGGACATCTTACTGAGAAATATTAGGGAGGGATTTTATAATTATCATGGCTTAGTTACTTCAAAATAATATCCAAAGACTTAATTGTGCTAGACACTACACAGGATATAGATTATTTTTCCACATTGTTTTCCCTCTAATGGGGGATCCTCTAAAAGAGCTTAATATTTTAAAAGACTTTTTGTGGGGACTGATATGTAGGCAAGATCTGAAATTTAGAAGTATCATAAATCTTGTGGTTAGAGTCTGAGAAAAAATAAATCAACATAGTACGTGTTTTAAGACAGAGCTTTGTAAATGCTTGGATGTGGAATAAAAGTGGCTAACCTCAACAGATAACACTTTGGACTTGAAAAGATATTCCAAGAGAGCTTTGGAATTCCATGTACAGTAATTACACGACTATAAGGCGCAACATTTTGACTAAAATTTTGGTCCGAACCCGGAAGTGCACCTTATAGTCTGGTGCGCCTTATATAATGTACAAAGTTGTAAAATTTGCCAACGCGGAAGTGCAAGTCGGGAAAGTCGTAGTGGGAATCCTGGCGCAGCATGGGCGCTCGGCACAGTGGCGGGGCACGGGCACCTGGCACCGCTGCATGGCAGAGCTGCCCAGCACCGCCGTGCAGCTCGGGCACACGGCACCAGCAGCAGCCCTGAGCGGTGCCGAGCCTGCCTGACCCTGAACCAAGCCAGCAAACCCCACAATCGCATGATTCTGTTACTACTTTGTTGCGCGCAGCGCGGATCCTCACTGAAAAAAAAGTGCACCTTATAGTCCGGTGCGCCTTATATAATGTACAAAGTTGTGAAATTTGCCGACTCCCAGAGGTGCACCTTATAGTCTGGTGTGCCTTATGGTTGTGAAATTACTGTACATTGTTTGTCTTCCAGCATCATTTGGGTTGGATGGGACCTTTAAGGTTTGTCTAATGTCTGCCCCTGCCATGAGCAGGGACATCTTCAACTCCATCAAGTTGTTCAGAACCCTGTCCAACCTGACCTTAAATGTTTGCAGGAATGGAGCATCCATCACCTCTCTGTGCAGCCAGTCCCTGTGTTTTACCACCCTCACTGTAAAAGACTTCTTTATATCTAATTTAAATCTGCCTTCTTTCAGTTCAAACCATTACTTCTTGTCCAGTCATAAAATATCTGTCCCTGTCTTTTTCACAGGCCCTGATTTTCCTCACCATCTTTCATGGTGCTGTCCAGAATTATTGACTTAAGAGTTCAAAACACAGTGATGAAGTAACTGAAGGTGTTGGAGAGAAAATAAGGAATTTGAATTATATTTTTAGTAGAAAAGTTAAAATGGTCTTAATCACAGAGACACAATCCAAGTCTGCATAATAAACAGGAAGGCTGTTCTAAAATATCATTAACCAGCTTAAATTTCCCAATTTGAATTCTTGTAAAGTGTGACATTACTTAAATATACTGCACATTGTAAACCGTGAACATTGCTTCAGTCTAGGGTGTGATTCAAGGAACAATCCTGCAGGGAAATATTTAAGCATGTATTTAAGTGATTGGGTTTTAATGCATGTTTAAAGCTAAGCATGAACAGAGATGGAGTTATTTCTGTGCTTAAATACTATCCTGAATTGTCATTTCAATTATACTGCCTTAAACCCAAGTACATCTGCTACAATTTCTTAAATGACTTTGGATTCACTCCTGTGCAGGAGGTGTCCATTGGTTCAGCTTCATTTTATTCCAAGTGGGTCTCTAGTCATGTAAGAAGTTGCACCAAAGATGAGTCTGTCCTGATGGAAATTAGGGAAGGGGTGATTTTCTTCTGTCACATCCCTTAGGCAATATAAATACACTGTCATTTTTAGTAATTCTGTACAGAACTCTTCAAGTGTGTCTATGGTGGAAACCAGAGGTAAAAACATTGATGAAAAACAACGTAGAGGAGAACAAAAAGATTTTCAAGCACATTTAAAATGGTTGGGATTTGTTTCGTTTTAAAAACCCCTGAGAATAAAAGCATTCAGTATATAGGTTGGCTATTGGAAAAAGTCCCCCTTTGTTTTAAAATATATTGAATTTAGCTTCCTTATGAAATGTTTGTTGTGTTCTCAGTTCTTCTTTTGAGCCCATAGGGATTTTTCAACCTCGTTAAAATGTGCCATCTGCCAGAGACATCCGTTATAAAATTACAACAGCATAAATTTATGTGCCTGCTTCATTCTTAGGAGAAACACCAACACCTTGAAGTTAAAAGAAAATAGCAGGATTTTAGACCAGCTTTCTTAAATTAGGTTTCCTTAATTATCACAATACAATCAAATAAGGCAAGTTCTCTCTAGCACTAAATAGAGTGAACATAATTTCCCTTGTGAGGCCAGCTAAGGTTATGTGATTACTCCCATCACAGTTTTCAGCTCAAAAAAGTAAAATTTTTGCTTGGCCCCTCAAAGTATGGCATAAAGAAAGCAAAAAAATTGAAAAAAAATAAAGAAGAAAAAGAAAAAAAAAATCAGATATAAATATTACCAACTACATAAAGGATTGTACATTTGCTAATATTGTTATTTGAGTATATGGCAGTAAAACTTGTGTTGTTTTGCAAGACTGCAGATGTCTTGAGGTTTTTTTCAGTCCATTTTATTTGCATGTCCTTCCATGAGAGATAAATAGCACCAGATCCCTCAGAAGGTGTTAGAGAACTGAACCCTACAGTTAACTAGAAGTATTCCTATTTAAGCCAGTCAGATAGATAATCCACAGATATTTTTTTTTCTTTTGGCTAAAACTGCCAACAAAGAAATAGATTAAAGAGATAAATTATGGAATTTCCCTGGTTGTGGTGAATGGTGCTGATTGCAATTATCACAGAATCCTACAATAAATCTCAGATGACACTTTTCTTTCCTATTTCAGTCTCCCAGGTTCCAATTTCATTGATCAGAGTTGTACACAATTCATTAATACAAAAGTAGAGAAAAAAAAAACATTTTAGAGAGACCAAAGATTGAGAGATCACCTTCAGTTTGCCAGGAGTGGAAGGGGCTCTGTCTCACTGTGAAGAAAATGTTCTCGTTCCTGCCTGTTTTCTCCTAGCCTGAGCTGACTGTCTCTCAAAAATGCCACCAGCAAAACTCAACATAATTATTTTCATGGACAGAAGAAATCACAGTGGAAATTGTTATGAAAATAACAATCCAATAGCAAAAAAGAAGACAAGATCCAGATACTTGTGTATCTAGTGATGGAGTAACAAGTGATGGCTAATGCTGAAAAGACCAGAGAGGTGATTGTTGTATTTCAAAGAAAGGCTCATCCAGTTTGGTCAGCAGCAGCCCAGAGATGGGGACGGTGCAATATCTCTACAACCTGTGCATGGAGTGTGACATGCAGTTTATGTGCTGCTTCCCAGCTTCACCCCACCCAATTTTAGGCAATGAAGAGGCACCTATATTGGTATTTTTTGCACTGGTCTTCCTTGTAATAACTGGGAAGAGTGGTTACTGAGATCAGGAACACCTGCTGGGTATCCCTCTTTGCCTTTGGCCGTAGAGAGCCTTGGGCAGGAATCTCAGATGAGTGTCTGAAGGTAGGAGAGAGCAGGTGGAGCCTCAGGGTGCACCAGAGGAAGGTGGTGAATACATGTGATACATTTCCATCTCATGGAAACCAGCCATGAGCTGAAAAAAGAGGTGTGCCTGGGAGGCTGATGACTTTCTGTCTTCAAAACCCAGTGAAGGGGGAAGTTCCTGCATCAAGTTCTGAGGCAAATACGAGGAAAAATGAGGCAAAGGGAACGCCATATCAAATATCAGAAGAGTATATGCATCAGGGAAGGAACATTATTTGCTCACACCAACTTTATCCTCTTTTTTTTTTTCTCCCTGTGCAGGAATGGAGTACTTAAGAGTTCTTTTTTGTTTGAGTAAGGACTGTGTAATCATTAGAGGAGTGGGGTGTAATGCTGTGTAAGTAGGAATGAATGAGAAATTAACTCAGGAGGAAGAAGAAATGCATATCCTAACAATGACAGGCATGTCCTGCATGCTCAGCCATGCTCTGCAGCCTGTCTGCAGGGGAAATGGTTGTACCAACAGGTGATGGAAGTGGGGAAGCAGCCAGGCACAGATGACAAGGGTGGGATTTTGGTTTTCAGCATGTGTCTGTTGATTGTCAGTGTTACGGGCTCCGAGGTGAGAACCTTGAATATGTTCTCGCTGTCATCACCTCCACCTCTATCTGTTCAAGAATCATAGTGTGTTCTTAAATAAACTCACTCTTCCTTTCCCTTTGGCTTAGTCCTTCTCCTCTTTGTGCAAGTTCCTTCTCTATTTTGTTTTGCTTTGGTTTTTATTCCCTCTTTTCAAGAGCCAAGTTTCCTTTGGAGTGTCATTTCTGATAAACTCACAGGAACTCTACCTGCTGCCAGGGCTTCTCCTTGCTCCCATCCTCTCCTTGTGAGTGAGTTTATTCCTCATGGTCACATTCCTTCCCAGCTACTACCTGCCTATTTACTTTTCCTTCTCCTGGACCCAATGCAATGTCCTTGGGGAATAATAAGATTGCAGTCTACATTTTCAGCTGCTTTTACTTATTTTTAGGTACCATGTTTGAAAGAATCTATGCCTGTGCTTTTGGAAATGGCTGTGAATTGAGGACTCACACCAAATTCAGTGGACTTAAGGTAAGAAATGGCACAAGGAGGTTGAGAATATTCTGTCTTTCGTTCTTTTCCTGCTTTATTCACTTGGTTCCAGAAATGCAATAATTTCTATTGTCAGCCCTTGTAGGGACGTCACACCAGAAAAACATAGCAGTGCTTTTGGTATTCAGCCCTACAGAGAGTTTTGCTCGAAAAGTGCCAGTGTCAGCAGCTTTTCCTCATGGTAGAAGGACCTCTCAGCACACAACAATGCAATGTAGCATTAAAAACCTTCATAAGGCTCCAGCAAACCTGAAATAATACTCTTCCACCTCTTGGAGTGGAGCAAGCACCATTACTGACGGCACCAGGAGACCTTCAGCCCCACTCTGTCAATGCTGTGAAATTTGCTGGGTTTAATCAGCCCAGAGAGCAGGTCCCTACATTGTCAGAGCTCAGATTCAGCTGCAGAAAAAAAATGCAAAGCTCTCACAAATGAAACAAAAATCTTTAATTCTATCCTCAGAAATACAAACATGTATTTAGATAGTTAGCTCTATTTTAAGATAATTTTCCCATCTCATTGGATAAATGCCAGCCTGATTAGGGAATTTGAAATTTTGACATCTAGTTCCACTAGGGGTGTTTATGGCAATTAAAGATGAATCCCATTATTTTGCTCTTAAGCAGAGCTTAAGCTCTGGAATTCTTGGACTGTTATTCCTAGAGGTGATTTTTACCGTGAGTAACTGTGACAAGAGAG